>JAXIVJ010009561.1:15000-50527 GCA_036785665.1 Chirona hameri | reverse complement strand
TACAACGATAGGAAAATGTCCGATGTTATTGATAGGAGATCTTGTCTGAACTGCTTAGACTTCCACCATTTTTTGCGCTCAAAACGAATCAAAGTGGGCATGGGGAAAGTTAAATCGTTTTTGAATGGGCAGGTTGCAACGTTAGGTTAATATGACATAATTAACGAATATTAATTAATAGCGTGGAATATCTAGTAAAACATATAATATGGTGTTTAAATAGGCTATATTAGGGAATATAATTGATATATAATACATATACCAATACAAAAGTTTTGTTTCCAATATGAGTTCGTTTTTGGCATTGACTTTATACGTTCCAGGGGTAGATGCAACCTGCCCCGGTAGCGGAGTTAAATGCATCACTTGCAGAGCTGTCTGCAAATTGTCGCTGTACCTATTTATACTTCGTTAGAGTAAAAATGAATATGTGTTTTGGTTGGGAAAGGCCACACTTTTCCTACAGAACTGTCCGATTTCAAATATATTCCACGAGTCGACAGCTAGGAAGGCAAAAGTGAAAATTGATGCATCCAGTCCCGGTCTCCCCTATGCAGACTGCTTGTAACGTAAACAACCGTTGTGAGGACCCGAAACAAGTTTCGGGCGCCCGAAACTTCTTCTTAACCCGCGAGTTACTGGGGGTACTTTCCATAACGCGACTTACTGGGGGGCTATTTTTGCCCCCTTCGGATCTCCGGAACTACTGGACCGATTTTTTAAAAAAATGCAAAAGGCATTCGATAGCCCTAGAACATTTATTGAGGGAAACCTAATATTGTTGACCTCGGGGTCACAGATGACGTCACAGGTCACGTCAAAGACAAAATGTTTGACCGTGTCATAGAGGTCTCGATGGATGGAATTGTCGCGCAAAATTGCGATATTAAACGCATAAGCAGTCGATAAATCGGTATGATTCGTGTGTCTGACACTTCTAAGTACCTTTCTAAGCTGTTTATGACCTTGAATCAGGGCAAGGTCATCCGAGGTCACGAGGTGGTCAAACTGTAGATTACGGTCATTAGTCGATGTAACACATGTTTATGGGCTTGTTTTTGTACGCGAAAAATGACCTTAGAACATTGTTTGTTCCATAGAAACAGCAGTAAAAAGGAAAAACGGAAATGCATTTGTTATGCATGTTAATGCTGTGAGAGGTGGTCGATTTTTGTCATTGAAAGGTCATAAGTCATTTTTGAAGATATCGACTTCAAATTTGGTACACATATTCACCGAACACGTCTTGATCACATATATTCTGGTTTTGGGACAATTCTGATTTAAAAAAGAAGTGAAAACAAAAACAAATGATTTCTCAAAATTTTAAATTTTCATAAATCTCGAGAATCCGAGATAGCAGTTTGATAGCCGATACTATTATCATTCGCTTCATATATGACAATTTAATTTATCTTACAAATAGTACTTTTGACAGCGTTTTGCGCAAAACCTTATTTGTCAACAAACAACGCAGAACATGACGTCACTGACGTCATGTTCTGCGTTGACCTATCAAAACTTCATCTTTTTCCTTTGGCCAACATGTGTAAAATTGATTTGAGAGAGAGTAATGAAAGTTGGTGACGATACTTGTGTTGGTTTATGAGATATTGCAAAATAACGGGGGTGGGAATATCCCCCCCCCCCCCCCCCAGTAAGTCGCGGGTTAAAGGGCCCGCTAGTCCTGTGTTGAAATTACTTAGCGAAGCGAGGTAATTATTTCACCACAACCCGTTTTTAGATCTGCTCTACAAATCTGCTATCTCAGTTCAAAACTCCATGTTAAAGGTGAACTATTCCCTTTAACCCAATTATAAAAAAGAGCTGTACCTGAGCGCGGTATTGTCCCATCTACACAAGCGACCCTGAGATGTGATATCACGCGACCTTGACGCCCCAACTGGTTCTTCCCTGACAGATGGCCGACAAGAGGTACAGACATTCGCAGTCACTCTAGTAGAGTGCTCTGAAGGTCACTGGAACTCAGTGCACGATGGAAAACTCAGTTGGCTACTTAAAGGAAATAGTTCCCTTTGTTTCAAATGCAATTCAATGTATGTATTTAATTTACTAATCTTTCGCGCCATCTTCGCGTAAGCGTGTCGACATATCATAGTTCCTGTAAGCTCGTGTGTATTTCAGATCCCGGAGGCCTCCCCTCCCGCCGATAATTCAGCAGCTTCGGTCGTTACGAGTTTCAGGAGCGCCCGCGCGCGGCACGGCGGCCACGACCCGACAGCCCCCACTCCGGTGACCTGGCTACTGCGCCGATGATGAGGTGCAGCTGCTGCCTGTCATTACACCTCCGACAGGCGCCCCTCGCCCGCCGCCCGCTCTGACCCCATCGCGCCCGGCGCCGACCTGCCGACCCGGTGCGATCCTAGACAGCGGCGGCAGCAGCGACGGCGGCGGCGGCGGCGGTGGCGGCGGGTCTGCAGTTCTGCGGTGTCGAAACCACCGACCTTCTCACCAGTCGCCACCAGTGCGTGTGGCACCCGCCGCGGCCGCCGTCTGGTTTCCAGGCTCGGCCAGTATCACAGAATCGGCCGTGGCGCGCTGTCGGCTCTGGTCGACCGGACCCGGCCGCCCAGAGACAGCCGATAACCAGCTGATCGCCTGACCGGACACGTGACCGGTCGAGCGCGACCCGGACCGGCGAGGGACAGGTCACGTGACGCGCGGAGTCGCTCGGCGAGGTGCTGGTGCTAGGCGGCTGGGACGCGTCAGGGTCTCCAGGGCCGCCTCGGGACGGAGCGGAGCGCGGTAGTGTGTCGTGTGCGGTGAGGCGAGCTGTGCGGTGCGGTGTGCGGTTTGGTGGGCGGATAGAATGGAGTGACTGAACTCGTCCGGGTGATTGGATGTGTGTGCAGTGATCCTGGCGAGACTCACTTGCTGGAATGAATGTCGCCTGACATGCCGGTCCCCGTGGCCATGCCGGTCTGAGTGGCCATGCCGGTCCCCGTGGACATGCCGGTCTGAGTGGCGCGGCAGCCTGACTGCCGTGGACGGGGTAAGCACCGTGGGAATTAGCCCGGTCGTGACAGTCCGGTCAGGGTGCCGAGTCAGCTGTTCTTCTGTGGTTTTCGTGGTCTGAGGGCGGTGAACAGGTGGTCTGTGGCATGGTCTCCAAAGAAACTGTTGTGCAACATTGCACTCAGCAGCACAAGTTTGGAAACAAAGCAGCAATCATTTGTTGGAAGGAACTTAATCAGGGCAGCAATGGTCAAACTTCTAAGTAAAATGTAAATGGAACAGCCTCCGTAAATCTGTGCGTTAAATTGTATATTGACATGTTGAAAAGATTTTTTGCTTTGCAGGATTTTTCGTAGATGCAGACCTGAAATTTTGAGGATACAAGTTTTCCTTATCGTTTGTATGATGAATGCATTGTACCAACTACCATTGTAGTACTAGTTAGATTTTACTTTGTCAGGAGCCCGTTCGTCCATCGTTGATTAGCATCTGATGAAAGTTGATGGTGCTGAGTTCTGAGCTATGAAAAGGAAGAGGTGTTTATCTTATCAATGTTGTGCCTGCGAACACAAAAGAAGTACCGACACAGAACTCCCGCAAATCTCACCAGGGGCAATACCTACCAGCATACACCAGTGAAACACCACACACAGTTGGAGAGACCTTGGTTGCAAAAGGAAAGGGAGTCGTCGAGTGCAGGAGTGTCGACCACATGGTAACGGATACAGAGCGGGAGGTCAGCAAGTAGCCTCTTGCAGAATGTGGGAAAGGGTCGCACACTGCGCTGTTCAGTTGCCAGGTTTATAAGGGGTATGGCACAACCCTAATCAGTGCAGAAGGAATAGGCAGGGGCAAATTAAATATAAACGCACTTATCGAAATTTATTTTCATATTCGACTAACAAGTCTTCATTTGATAAAAGACACCTTATCAATTGTTCTGCAAAAGCTAAGCCATGTACAGGGGCGGATCCAGGATTTTCATTGAGGGGGGCAACAGGCCCGAGGGGCGCATTTTTCGGCACCTGACGGGGGTGTCATGGTCATGAAGGGCGGCAAGGCTGTCGTGGAAAAATTGCAGTGTCGCGCCAAAATAACTCATTATTGTAACACACCAAAACCAATTTGGCAGTGCTATGATTTGGGGGGCGACCTCCATGGGTTTGGGGGCGCCCACCATGGGTTTGGGGGCGCCCCTCTCAGATTCGGGGTGCACCTCATCGCGTTTGAGGGCGCACTTCCGAGTTTCGAGGGCGCCCTTCCGAGGTTCCGAGTTCGGGATGCTTTTCTGGCATCGGGGCGCCCTCCCCGGAATTGGGGCGCCCTCAATAGGTTTGGGAGCGCCCTCTATGGGTTTGAGGGAGCCCTCCTCGGATTTGGGGCGCCCTCTTCAGATTCTGGGTGCACTTCTGGGTTCATTCGGCGCATCAATAGGCGCCTTCTCGACGAAAATGGCCATGCCCTTCGGTCCATTAAACGTTATTGTATATAGGGGCGCCTCTAGTGCCGCTGAACATTTCTGTGAGGGGCTACTGCTTACCAGTTGGGGCGCCTTCTATTTAAAGGGAATAGCTCACCTTGAAGGTTGTCTTGAAATTTGGCTATACGGGGTATTTCGAGCTGAAAAAAACGAATATGGCATTTATTTGGACGATAGATGGATAACCGTCGAAAAATGGGCATGTTTCTCTTTTCTCCTTCATGGCCATAAAAAAACGTCATGACAATTATGACGTAATGCATATGGTAGCTTGGATATGGAAACTATTGCACACAATAACGACGGACTTTAGGCATATATACGCAGGCTGCTTGTAACGTAAACAACCGTTGTGAGGACCCGAAACAAGTTTCGGGCGCCCGAAACTTCTTCTAAAAGGGGTCCACTAGTCCTGTGTCGAAATTACTTAGCTAGCGAGGTAATTATTTCACCACAACCCATTTTTGTCTATCTGCTCTACAAATCTGCTATCTCAGTTCAAAACCCTATGCTATAAGTCAACTATTTCCTTTAAGAAAAGCAAGAGGGTATTGTGTGCATGTCTGGTGTATGGTAACGCTGATGCGTGAAGGCATCAGGTGTCTCCTGAGGCGCCTAATGTGTCACTCCTGGTGCGCCTGCGCCTTCGGGACAGAGGCGCCAATTTCCATTGAGGGGAGCTGCCAGCCCCGTTGCCCCCCCCCCTGGATCCGCCCTTGACCATGTATCAGAAGTTCACTGCTTTTATTAGTTTTTTTTTGTTCTTCTCAACCCTCTCCGGAACATTAACGCACACGCGCGACGGTGGCTTCGGACTAAAATTTGGGCGACTATTCTGCTTTCTTATTTGGTTTGTGTCTTGCATTACACTTCTTTGGCCTTTTTGCGTCCACCTCAGTTCGAACTAATTTCTTCACATGGCGCACAGTCAATAAATAGCCACAGTCAATAGCCTGCGGCAGACTGTTTTATTATTTTATATTTCCGGATGTTTTGAATATAAGAATGCATTGGTAATAGTAGGTATTTGGTAATCATACCATTACCCTCTCCTCGAGAAACTGGAAGGTATTTGTATTGTCAGTTGACTGACACGGTGACACGGTGTGAAATCATTAACGTTCATTAACGAATTACACTTGCATTGCACGAGCACAGTGCAATACATCGGGTAGGGAGACTGAAGACTGCAACTTGATGCTAGCTACTTCCAGTAAAATGATATACTGTACCGCCAAACATAAAATATTGCGGTCCAGTTTGCATGCTTTGCCAAGACAGCAAAGAACAAACGAGATGCCTGGAGACTGCAATGGTGTGTTAGACACATGCAAATAAGTGGTAGACTGCGCCGCATGTCACAAAATAATGCAGTACAGCCTACGTATCGTATTTACGTATTTTCTACATTGCTTATATTGCCTTCGGGGGTCTAGGCTGATAGGGCTCTCAGACAGTCTGAGAGGGCTCTCAGACAGTCTGAGAAAGCCCACAGCCTGTACTGAAACGGCCCAAAATGTCCGTTTTAAATTGGCCCTGAAGTTTTGGAATTAACCTTGGGGTTTGCCAAGACGCGGCCGGAGCTCAGATTCCAACCATATCGAAAACTGCACCGCTGAGAAGAGACCCTGAACATACTTATAAAAAGTGACCATATTAACACGCGCCCTGGAGGGGGGGGGGCGAAATCCGCCTACCCCTCCGGTTTTTCAAAGATAGCGCAAAAACGGCGACGCGCAGCGCCGCCGTTTTTTGCACACCTGTTCAAAAATGAACGTCTCACATTATGTAAAATTCTTGACTTCGGGTCATCTGAGGTCATGTCACCAGATTAGGTCACGTGATGACCTCAACTCCAAAACATTTGCAGTAGTACCACGGCCACAGTTTTACGCCGATCAGTTTCAATCTTGCAGTACTTCATAAGGTCATAGATACCAACAGTTTGTTTATCTCGGATTTATAATATCGGTGACCTAAGGTCAGGTCAATTTCGTGACCACCAACACTGTTTTGTGAATAACTATCGACATACTGAAGATATAGAAAAGAAAATGGTACCAATGTGTTTATCTCGTCGAGACACGTCTCCCAATATGCAACATGACCAACTTGGGTCACCACTTGACCTTGACCTGAGGTCAAATTTCTCAGTTGACTTAACCCAATCACCATCAACATGATTCGAAGCGCCTTGACAAGAAAAACGCAATGGCGTAAATACTATTGCTTTATCTTTATTAGATAAAAAGTTATTTTTGAAAAACAGTTTTGCAAAAACATCACTTTTTTACATTTGATGATCTCTGGAGTCTAAACTATTAACCTGAGCTCAAATCTGAGGACACCTATTATATTTTTGCAAGGGATTTCGATTGTTTTTTTCTTCGTTTGCTGCTAACTATCATAGTTCCTGAGATATTTGGGGGTGTTGGAAGCGAAGTCTTGAAAACTTGAAAATCTGACCCTTGATGACCTCTGGTGACCTCAATATTGACCTGATAAAAAAATGAACGAAATACTTCCGAAAGAGTTGTCTCGAGCTATTTAATGTCGTCTTCTGCTTGTCGCTACGTTGCGTGGTTTTCGAGATCATAAGGGGGGGCGAAATCCGCCCATCCTCCAGGGCGTGTAATTATCAGAGGCACTCCAGGGCGCGTGTTAAGACCGACAAAGGTATATCAACAGGTTGGCAGTGGCAGAAGTTCTTTAAAGGGAAATAATGACCTTTTTCCGCAAAAATGGGTTCATCACTTGAAATGGGAAGGAGCACTCAACTTATAAGTAAATTCAATCACATTTCGCATACAAATGTCCTTAGCCGAAGTTATTTCAAGTTAAAGTTGATAAGCGTTCCACGCTTATAACGGTCGGTAGGTACTCAGCAAATGGTCGGTAGCGAATTCACTGTCCGAGCTAAAATTAGCCTCCTACGCATTGCTATTTATCATGAAGGTATGTCATATGTTTCCTGCACTCTTTTGTGAATATGTACCGAACATTTATGAACAATTAAAAAGCATTTTACAAAAGTGCATTGAAATCGGCAGTTTTGTTTAGCCCCGAACAGCGACCTATTTAGTGTTCTTGGCTCATTAAAAAAATGGATGTTTTCCCATGAATTTTCAACATACAGGTATTCAATACATTACAATGCACACATGACTCATTTATCTGAACCGTTTTCCCATAATCAATCAAGAAACATTTAAGAAAACTGTGATGCATTCCAGGGATTAGCTTGGCCCCCAACGACGACGTATTTAGTGTAGCGCGATTTATTGAGAGGTAATTCAACAAGAGGTATTCAACGTTGAACAGATTTAAACAAAAGCGCCAGATATGTTGCGCTCCCAATAGTGAAGGGAAAATACCGATCATGAACTCCGAAAGAAGTATATGTACTTGTTTTTTATGTATCAAAAAATGATTTACGAAATATACAAAGTTGTGATTACATTTTTAAATTGAGACTCGATCAATTTAATACCATGCATGTTGCATAAGATAATGCATACAACTAGATCAAAAGGCCAATATGCCCCTTTAAATGCGGACAGAGGTCCCAACATACTGACATAATGCTGTTTTAGGGTCTTGTATGCCATTGAAGCGGCCGGTGATAAGCTGATAGGGCCCTCTGACTTCTGCTGGAGTGTTGCTTAAAGAACAGTAGGGTTCTTCTGCAGCATTCAGCATAAAACACTCTGCTGACCTTTTTTTCTCGAAACCCCGATTTTTTTGGGAAGGCCCCTCTTAAGATTTTGTACCCGGGGAGTAAAGTAATAAATTTGCCCCTCTAAATTCTGAAGTGAGAGCAGCTACTACTCACACTGCTCCCCTCTTCCGCAGACTCTGGCAGCATTCCAACCGGACAGGCACATTGAAGAAACGCTGCGTACCGCGATCTGACCTTGGATCAGGCTGCTTCGAGCCAAATCATCTTCGCTTGCCTGAGATTGAACTCGTTGAACATATAGTCAGTGGCGGATCTAGGATTCGCTCAATAAGGGACCACGTAGCAAAGTGGGCCCCCAGGCCTTGGTGGGCCCCATCAGGCCTTGGTGGCCCCTTAAGCCTTGGTGGCTCTTTTGACCTGGAAGACAAATGTAGGCCAGAATAGAGCCTTTTAGTTCCAAACATGCCTTTCACACGCCAAAATAGGCCTATAAAAAAAAAACAGAATTGGCCCTCTTCAAGCCAGAATGGGCCCTCTGGAGGTCAAAGTGGGCCCTCTATAAGTCAGACTGGGCCCTCTGGAGGTCAGAGTGAGCAAATTTACTTGCGAGTTGTTTGAAAACGGAGTGGAATTCGTTTTGAGTCACTTCGATTGGTTATGGCCCCTCGGGCTATTGGGCCCCTTCGAGGCTCAAGGGGGAGGCATGGCCCCCTCCCCCCCTCTGGATCCGCCACTGCATATAGTAGGTATGCAAATGACCCGTTTCGGGCGTCTGCCTCAAATGAGTTTGGACCGTTTTCAACATAATTATGATGCTAATGTAATATTTTGAGTTGGCCAATAGGCCTCAATGCTAAATATAGTACATGAATTGTTCATTGTTCCCCCTAAAGGAAAGATCCCACATTAAGTAAGTTCAGTCCGTTTCAGGGAATATTATACTGTTAGCAGCAGGTACGCACCTCTGGCCAGCGGCGGCGCCACCGGGGGGGGGGGGGGGGGGGGCAGGAGGGGCAGTCGCCCTCTGTCGTCGGGCGGGGGGGGAGGGGGGTAAACATATATGTTTGCCCCCCTGTCATTTAACCCGCGATGTACTGGGGGGCTATTTTTGCCCCCCCCCCCCCCTCCCGTTATTTTGAAATAACTCCTAAACGAACACCGGTATCGTCATCAAACTTGCAGTACCTTCTCTCACATCAATTCGACACATGTTGGCGAAAGGAAAAGTATGAGGCTATGATAGGTCAACCGAGAATGACGTCAGAGTGACGTCATGTTCTTCGGTTTTTGTTGCAAAATAATGGTTTGCGGAAAACGCTGTCAAAGGTACGATGTTTGAGATAAACTCAATTGTCGTAAATTAAATTACTGACAATAGAACGGGCTAAAATCTCTGATTTTTGAGTTTTTGTATATTCAAAAATTTGAGAATTCCAAATACATTTTTGTTTGTTTTTACAAAAGTTTCACGAAAAAATCAGAATTATCCAAAAACCGGAATATATGTGATCGAGACGTATGCGTTGAATATATGTACCAAATTTGAAGTCGATATCTTCAAAAATGACTGAGTTATGACCTTTAAATGACAAAAATCGACCACATCTCACAGCATTACTAAGCATAAAAAACGCATTTCCGTTTTTGCTTTTTACTTCTATTCATATGGAACAAACATGGTTATAAGGTCATTTTTCGCGTTCTAGACGATAAACAAACCCATAAACATGTGTTACAACGCCTAATGACCGTAGTCCGCAGTTTGACCTCGTGACCTCAGATGACTTTGACCTGACCCAAGGTCATAAACAGCTTAGAAAGGTACTTAGAAGTGTCAGACACACGAATCATACCGATTAATCGAGAGCTTATGCGTTTAATATCGCAATTTTGCGCGACAATTCCATCCATCGAGACCTTTTGACAAGGCCAAACATTTTGTACTTGACCTGACCTGTGACGTCATCGGTGACCCCGAGGTCAACAATATTATGTTTCCCTCGATACATTTCCCAGGGCTATTGAATTCCGTTTGAATTTTTACATTCGGTCCAGTAGTTCCGGAGATCCGAGGGGGGCAAAGAAAATCCCCCCAGTAACTCGCGGGTTAAGGAGGCACCACCATGCTTCAAAAAGGCCCCATCTCACAGGACCCATCGCGGAGATCACAGGGGCCCCAGGAAGCCAGAGGGGGTCATATGGAGGTCAGAGGGGTATTTTAAGGCCAGAGGAGGCCATCTGGAAGCCAGAGGGGACCTATGGAGGTCAGAGGTGGCCCCTGGAAGCCAGAGGGGGTCCTTTGGAGGTCAGAACAGGGGCGGATCCAGGACAAAATTTCGGGGGGATATCAGACGGCATGGGCCCTCGAGCTGAAAAGGGCCCCGAACTTTTTTGCAGGTCTGAAAGGGCCTCCAGTCGGTCTGAGAGTGTATTTTCAGGTCTGCAAAATATCTTGACAAACCTAACAGGGCCCTCGTCAGGCCTGAAATAGTCCCATACCGGTCTGAGAAGGCCTGAGAGGGCCCTATGCAGGGGCGTCACCGATACTTTTTGAGTGGGGGGTCGGCTGAAATGAGAGAAAAAGTTTAACTAAATTTTTTATGTGTGTATTTAAGCCTTTGCAGCATTTGTAATGTGGATTTTCATGTTACAGTAGGTACTTGTTATTTAGCGCCGCCAAGCGGCGATAAATTGTTACGTGTTTGCCTGATAAAACACAGAAATATAGGCGATGGGCCTTGTAGAGGATAAGAAGCTAAAAATGTTATTAATTCAATTCAGCGTTACGACGAACCGAAGACGATGACGATGGCTTCGTTATGACGATGACCACTGATGTAACGACGCGAAGCGGCGTAATTTAAAAAAAAAAATCGGTCGTGAAAACGAAATTTTAATATTGGCACCAGACCGTGAGTGGAGCCAAGCTTCAGGTAACCCTTTTTCCTGATTACACATCGCGGTATGATGAAAAAATATTGAAATGAATGTATTTTGTATATACATTAGCTGGCCTCGGATAGTAAATCACGATGACCGGTGGCGGTCAGCGGCCAGCGCTCAATAGTACATATGATAATAATAACTGTATGGCTTTTGCATATATACCGAACTGTAACAAACAACCGGGGCATTCGTATTCGACAACCAAAAAAATTTACATTTGCAGTCCGACCACTTTTAATTTTCTTGAAAAGTTGTACACTGGAGGTTTCATGGCCCCAAAAAAGGTGAAGAGGCGAAGGTGGGCCAAAAAAATCCAAGATACGGCCTTCCGAATTTTCCCAAGTTCACTGTGCAGACCTAATTTTGACGACCAATAGCTCCGAGACTAAAGAAGCGATTTTTATAACTTTTTTTTGTTTGGATCGGGATGAGTCAAAGAAAAATTTAGCAATCACAGATTTTCTATTTTTTACGTGACCTCGTGCCCTACTTTTTGCGCCGTGACCTTGAGTCTTGACCTGTTTGAAACTTAAATTAACATTTTCGTCTGATGTCTATTTGAGCTTCATTGATGTCCTTTCGTATAAAATTAAATAAAAAAGTGGAGTTCAACCTGTAAAAACTATTTTTGAGCCTTGCAATGCTGATATAATACGCTGCTCGAGCACCTGTCCGTCGATAACTTCGCATCTACTTGACATACGCTTTCGAAACAAAGTCCAGAGTGACTCCTGACGACACCTCTCGGTTGATGCCTGTTACACCGATATCAGGTCGCCATGACCTACCAGGCCAATACAACGTAACGTACCCAAACAGCGTATTCTGTCAGCATTGCAAGGCTCAAAAGTAGTTTTTAGATGTAGTTTTTTTTCTTCGGAAAGCTCTTTCTTGAAGAAGAAAAAGAATTGTGGGGGGAGTTTCGGTCACCACCAATGAATTCCGCGCCCTTGAAACTCCCAGTGCACAACTTTTCAAGAAAATTAAAAATGGTCGGACAGCAAATTTTACACCTTTTGGTTGTCTTACTGTGGAAGTCCCCAAAAGGAGTTGTTACACATCGAACCCCACTTTTTACTTTTTGTTTATACGAAAGGACATCAATGTAGCTCAAATAGTCATCAGACGAAAATGTTAATTTCAGTTTCCAACAGGTCAAGGTCACGGCGCAAAAAGTAACTCACGAGGTCACGAGACAAAACACAAATCACAAATCCGTGATTTCCAAATTGTTCTTTGACTAATCCTGATCCAAATAACAACAACAAAGTTATCGAAATGGCTTCTTTAGTCTCGGGGTTATTCATCGTCAAAATTAGGCCTGCACAGCGAACTCGGGAAAATTCGGAAGGCCGTATTTTGGGAAATGTTTTTTTAAAGATTTTCTTGGTCACCACCATTGAATTCCCGCCCTTGAAACCCCCAATGCACAACTTTTCAAGAAAATTACAAATAGTCGGGCAGCACCCACCGGTTGTCTTACTGTGGTAACAGTGCAACTGGTAACAGTGCAAATGGTTTGAAAGCAGCAAGAGGCAGAACGACTTTTCCGCGCATAAATGGTCCCTGTGGATCTGGAGGAGACTGAGAGGAGATGGCTTGGGGAAATGGTCCTGGCCTGGTCCCCACTATTAGCTCTTCCGGGTCCAGCAAGTTGGGCACCGCTGGAGCAGCTTCCGCGAGGGCTGATGTCCGCGTCTTTGCGTTCGCGTCGCCTTTTTCGGAACTCGGAAGACAAACATGAACATGTATCCTGCTAGAAAGTTAATATTTTATGAAGCGAGTGGGACCTTTGGCCAGCAATAACCGCCAAGGAGAGCCTCTGCCAGACATTTAATGGAATTAATTTTCCCATTTTCCAAATTTGTATAAGCAATTACGAAACTTGTGTCATGCCGCGAAGCGGCGCGAAATTGTCCAGTTGTAAACTGGGGCTAGCTGAATTTTGACTGTTGCAAAGGCAATTTTTACGATAAATTGTTAACTTTCCCCGTAAAAAGTGTGTGTGTGTGTGTGGGGGGGGGCGACCCCTGCCTTCTGAGAGTGGGTCTGGACCCCCGACCTCCAACCCCTGTCGGTGACGCCCCTGGCCCTATGCCAGTCTTGTAGGGCCCTTGCAAGACTTGAGAGTGCCCTATGCTGGTCTGGAGGACCACCAGTAGGTCTGAAAGGGCCCTCGGTCATTCTGAGGGGGTCCTGTGCTGGTGTGAGAGGGCCCAAAGGTCGGTAAGAGGTCCCTCAGTCTCTTTGAGAGTACTATCGGTGGGCCTGAGAGGGCCCTTTCTTAGCCTGAGAGGGTCATTGCCAGACTTGAATGGCCCTCCGTCCGTTTGAGAGAGCCATTGCCAGGCCTGAGAGGGCTCAGACCAGGCCTCTGGCGCAGGAGCGCCCAAATTGCTCGCCTGGTGTCCGGTATAGGGTCCTCTGTCGCCTAGTAAGGGCCCTCTCAGACCGGCTTAGGGCCATCTGAGGCCTGGAAAGAGTCCTCTCAAACAGACGCAGGCTCATTTCAAGCCCGACAAGGGCCATCTCTGACTAATGTAGGGCCCACTCAGGACTAGGACTGGGCCTCTCAAACCAGCGTATGGTCCCTCTAAGGCTTGGTCAGGCTCTCCTAAGCTGGCGTAGAGCCCTCTCAGGCCCGGCCAGGACCCTCGCAAACCACCCCAGGGCCCGCTCAGTACTGACAAAGGCCCTCGCGGACAGGCGTAGGATTCTCTCAGACTCAGCGAGGGCATATTCAGACATGACAAGGACACTCTTAGACCGACGTAGGGCCCAGGCACGTAGCCAGGATTTCGCCCAGTGTGTGTGGGGGGGGGGGGGGGGGAAGGCGGAGCCTTGAAAAGGCCATCTTCCCGAGCGTTAAAAGGGCCCCTTCCCAGCGTTGAACGGGCCCTATTCCCGAGCATTAAAAGGGCCCACCAGACCCTCTGACCTGCACATGGGCCATTTGAACTTCCGAGGGGCCCTCTGGTCTGTCCAGGGGCACTCACTCCAGGCTTCTAAGGGGCCCTTCCGACCTGGTAAGGGACTACGCTGGCTGCTTTGTCGCTTGCCGACATGCTCAGGGGCCCTCTGTGCTGGCTAGGGGCCATTCGGCATGTTCAGGGCTCTTCTGACTCGCCCAGAGGCCCTTTCGAACTAGCCAGGGGCCCTCTGACCTGCACAGGGGCCCTTTGAACGTCCATGGGGTCCTCTGTTTTTTTCTAGAAAGGGCCCTGGTGGCCCTTAAGGGCTCTGAAGTGCTCCAAGCTCTCTAAAGACCACTTTACGTGGTCGCCAGATTCTTAGAGCCCATGATACCGTGCTTCTCGCAGTCTCGTCGTCCCTTTTCGGCGCGCTGCGCGCGCCGAAAAGGGCCCTTCTCAGATGTTTCGGGGGGGGGGCGGGGCACGTGCCACTTGTGCCCCCCCCCGGGTCAGAAGAAAGGTCACTAAATGCCGGAGGGGCCCTCTGGAAGCCAGAGGGGAGGTGATAGGAGCCCTGTGGAGGTCGAAGGGCTCTTCTCAAATGGAGGCCCCCACTCAAATGGAGGCCCTCTAAATTTTGACTTGCCCCCCTGACAAAAATCCGTGGCGCCGCCCCTGCCTCTGGCTTTGCAAGTTTATTGAATCAATTAATGACAATTTACATGCATGAATGTGCATAATGCATGTGGAGGCGTCAGGGGAGTCGGGGAGGGGAGTCGGGGAGGGGTGTTTTCGGGGAGGGGAGTCGGGGAGGGGTGTTTCGGGGAGGGGTGTTTTCGGGGAGGGGAGTCGGGGAGGTGTGTTTTCGGGGAGGGGAGTCGGGGAGGGGTGTTTCGGGGAGGGGAGTCGGGGAGGGGTGTTTCGGGGAGGGGAGTCGGGAGGGATGTTTTCGGGGAGGGGAGTCGGGGGCCCGTTGTTTTGGGCCCGTTTCGCCTGCGATGCTGCCACCGAGAAGTAAGTCTATGCGTACTAACACATCCAAACAAAACCGTTTTCCAAGCCATTTTGTATTGGGCATCGGTCGCAATTTCCACGCGGATACACAGATGCAATGGGCACAGCATATCACTGACTCCATACGCTGTGGTTTATGACATCCCATGTTGGCCATGTGTCTGTCTCCTGCTCACTGATCTGGGAATTCCGGTGTAACAAGTCGCCGATGTATTTCCGATCGAGCCCTGTCTAGTCGCTCCCAACACATGTCGCCCTCTCTCTCTCTCTCTCTCTCTCTCCGATTTAATTCCCAAGTTCCGGTCGCCTGTCTGCCCTCTGACCATGCTCTGCTCCAGGTCACATATTCGACCGGATTCTGGTGAGCTTCACCCGGGCACCCCTCCCACGCCTCAACCTCGCTTCACTCACCTCACATACCCCAATCCACCCTCGCACATGCCACCGTTCGCCTGCAGTTTACCGTTCATCTATTCCAGCTGGCCGGCTGTGTCGAGCTCTCCAATTGGCCGCTGCGCAGAAACACCGACGATGATTGGCCAGCCGACGCCGAGCTTGTCGCCGATTGGTCGGATCGCCGCGGAGGAGCTGGTCGAGGCGGCGCTGACCGGCGCCGTGGCAGTGCTGCTGTGGACGGGCCTGCGACGTATGGTCGGCGCCGCTGCGCCCCTGCTGTGGCGCCGCGCGCAGCAGCTGGTCTCCGGCCGGCCAGCGGGGGAACCCTCGGCCGCCGCCGCCGGTACACGGCCGGCGTCCGCAGTCATGTGTAGCGTCACCGGCGTGCGCGTCCCGCCGGGCCAGAGTGCTGGGGACGCCGCCGCAGTGAGCGAGGGACAGGCGGCGAGCGATGACCACTCTGTGACGGGTATGGCTGCTTTCGAGCCGGTCAGTACCAGCTACGGTGACGGCGTAGTGCTAGTTTCTGATGAGTGTGTGAACAGTGACGCGATAGTGCGCGCGAGAGGTAGTGTGACGATGAGTGACGCTTCCGCGGCGGACCAAAGTGACCCGGCTGGTATGCAGTGCCGGGTTGAAGGTCCCTCGTGTGATGCAGCTCGTGGAGACGATTGTGGGGTCCCTGAGACGGCTGAGGACTGTGCGAGTGATGTTTCGGACGAGGAGAACCCGTGTAACCGGACCTTCTTCTGCGAGGGTGACGGCGACGACGCGGACGCCGACGACTCGGACGACAACACGTATGATTTAGGGCTGAACCAACAAGAACAAGACGATGAGTATGATGACTGGTTTGCTGTGAGCAACGAAGACGAGATACGAACAAGTAAGTAGACTGTGTGGTTATGAAAGGTATGCTCATTTGTGCCCGCATTCTTTACCTTTTGCACTGACCATACAACATTCATATTACATCACTTGATATTAAAAAAGTTATATTCAGATACACAAAAACGCAAGGGAATATTGGCACAGGATCACGATCAAGTTGTTTGTTTGACTTTGAACCGGCCAGCTGTGTTGCTGGTAGACCGCCGTCCAGAACTGTCACACGAGGCACAGGGACGTGACAGCCGGGTCAGCGCTGTGGATAGGTCTTCCCTTTCAATCTGGGCCCGACGACCAATGCGTGGGCTGTAAAAGCGCTGTATACCTACCTGCCTACCAGACACGTGTGTTTGACTGCGATACGTATGATTCATATTATGTAAGCACCGAGCATGTTAGCCTTGAACAGCCGCCGGAATGTTTGATATTTGTCGCCGTGTGGCTATTTTATCACGAATGACGATCAGCATGAGCGACATGACATGACAATACCTGGCTTTGACACCGACATATACCGAGACGTGTCTTTTCACTTGCACTGAACGCTGCACTCTGAAGCGATCGATTAATGTGCCGCCTACGTGTGTCATATACAGCAGCCATTTGGCCCGCGCTTCGGTCCGGCCAGGGCGCCATAACACCACTGGCCCGGGAACCAGCGCTTCGGTCCGGCTAGGTCACCATAACACCACTGGCCCGGCAACCAGCGCTTCGGTCCGGCCAGGGCACCATAACACTGGCCCAGCAACCAGCGCTTCGGTCCGGCCAGGGCAACATAACACTGGCCCGGCAACCAGTGCTTCGGTCCGGCCAGGGCACCATAACACTGGCCCGGCAACCAGCGCTTCGGTCCGGCCAGGGCGCCATAACACTGGCCCGGCAACCAGCGCTTCGGTCCGGCTAGGTCACCATAACACCACTGGCCCGGCAACCAGCGCTTCGGTCCGGCCAGGGCACCATAACACTGGCCCAGCAACCAGCGCTTCGGTCCGGCCAGGGCAACATAACACTGGCCCGGCAACCAGTGCTTCGGTCCGGCCAGGGCACCATAACACTGGCCCGGCAACCAGCGCTTCGGTCCGGCCAGGGCAACATAACACTGGCCCGGCAACCAGCGCTTCGGTCCGGCCAGGGCAACATAACACTGGCCCGGCAACCAGCGTTTCGGTCCGGCCAGGGCACCATAACACCACTGGCCCGGCAACCAGCGCTTCGGTCCGGCCAGGGCAACATAACACTGGCCCGGCAACCAGCGCTTCGGTCCGGCCAGGGCACCATAACACCACTGGCCCGGCAACCAGCGCTTCGGTCCGGCCAGGGCAACATAACACTGGCCCAGCAACCAGCGTTTCGGGCCGGCCAGGGCGCCATAACACCACTGGTCCGGCAACCAGGCAACCAGGATGTTACACTGCTAGTAGTGATACTACAACCCATTCGGCATGTAGTCGTACCTGCTCTTGCACAGGTGTTTCGCATGTAAACCGGAGTGAAACCTGCAGTAGCATCCTCTCTGCGATATCCCCTCGGCTGTGACGTAGACGAGACCATTGTTTAGCAACGCAAATGCGGCGAAAGGCTTGTCGGCGGCCTGTTATCGGGTGATGTCACCGGAAACATTTCAGGGCGATTTCGCCCGGCAGATTCCGGCTTCGTTTGTCTGGTGCCGGCTTTAGGCGCTGATGTAAACCGGACTTCCATGGCATTACTTTACTGAACCGGATGGAGCTGGATATTGCGCCAGTTAGTTTTGACCATATACTACCTCAAGTCTCGTGTTTTCGATTTTGGATGATTATCCTACTTATAACAGTCAATTATTGTTTCATTCGAAAATAAGGAGTCGTCGAGATCAATGTTAATTGTGGCTGAAGTGCATAGTAACTTAACATCTTAATACGTGCAACTAATCCAGCAATCTTGTTCAAAGTCTCGCCGTTATACTGCCACCACAGATTACCTACAACCAGTGGTTACCTTGATCAAAGGCTTCTCCCGGATCACAGTAAACAAACACACGCCGTTCACCGGAGGTATGCCGTCAAAACATCATCACCACTCATGACGTCAGACCGGGCCGTCTGACCGCCTCTGACGTCGGGTGAGGCACTCGTGCCCGGGCTGGAAACCGGCTATAATGCCGTGTAAAAAAATGCGAGGGCGAATGATGTCAGGCTCCATGGTTTTTCCACTCGTTTTTCTACAGTACCTTGTAACTATGCATATATCTCATACTAAATCAAGCCTTTGTCTTTAACCCGCACACTGCAAGGGGGTTGATTTCCGCCCCCCCCCCCCCAGGTTTTTCTCAGTTAGCGAAAAAACGGCGGCGCGCAGCGCCGCCGGGTTTTGGCACATCTGTTAGGACATCAATTGCGCACACTTTGAAGAAAAAAATGACCTCGGGTCATCTCAGGTCAGGTTACCAGACCAGGTCAAGTGACCTCATCTCCAAAAACGTTTGCAGTTGTGCCAAAGCCAGAGTTTCTCACCGATCAGTTTGCAACTTACAGGGTGGCATGAGGGCATAAGTACTTACAATTCGTTTATCTCGGAATGTTGATATCGGTGACCTAAGGTCAGGTCAATTTCGTGACCTCCCATAATAAGTCAATGGGGAAATATTAAAATGCTTCCTATTTCAAGGATATACATGATATGAGTCCAATTACTTCTGGATCATGTTATTATAGGATGTTCTTGATGATCCAAGTGTAAGTTTTGTTCAGTGACCCCTATGGGGTCATTTGAGGTCATCCGAGTTCACCATCACTTGTTGGTCAATAACTTGCGACATAATGAAGATAGAGAAGTAAAACCGACAGAAATGTGTTTGTCTCGTCGAGACACGTCTCCCTATATGCAACATGACCTACTTGGGTCTTGACCTCAGGTGAAGGTCACGTGACCTGTGGTAGTTTTGTTTAAAAAAGTTGACCTAACAAGGTCACCATGTATATCATTCGAAGCGCCTTGATGATACAAACACAATGGCGTAAACAGTTTGCCGTTATCTTTATTAGGTTAAAAGTTATTAACGAAAAACGGTTTTGCAAAAAAAAAACAGCATTTTTCCCCTTTTTACCTCTGGAGCCTCAAATATTGACCTGAGATCAAATTTGAGGACACCTCGTGGATTGCTAATTTCAATGGCTGGCTTTTCCTGTTTGTTTCTAGCTAGCATAGTTCCCGAGATATATGGGAATTTCTGGAGCGAAGTCCTTAAATAGGAAAAACTGGAAAATTTGACCTTTGATGACTTCTGGTGACCTCAATTTTGACCTGACCTTAAAAAATACTGAATAGCTTCGATAGAACTTGTATCAAGCTATGCAACGCCGTTTTCCGCTTGCCGCTACGTAGCGTAGTTTTCGAGATCTCACGGGGAGGAAATGAACCCCCGTGCAGTTCGTGTTCGGCGCAAACCACCTGCAGTGCGCGGGTTAGGGGCGGGCTTCTCGCGTAACGCTACGGGAAAATAATTTGTCCATAACTTAAAAGTTATTGGCTGTATTTTCTCCATATTTAAACACAAGTTTCAGCACAATCAACTCGCCATATTTTGATATTTTCGCGCTTGTATCGTCCATAGATTGCAAGTTATTGACACAAACATGTTGCAAAATGAGAACTTTAAACGAATAGAACATGGAGCCTATTAAATAGAAGCGTAAGGTTTTTTGCACTTTCTGACCTATAATTTGCGGAAGAACTCACTGTAGCGAACGTTTTATCCAAAACATGCTTTGCTTTGATGCAGTGCAATGTGCATCTTGTAACGTACAGTAACAAATCGGTGCTCATTTTTTGTTATAATTTCTTCGCTACGAAATGTTATATGTGCTATTGTCCATGACACCACATCAAAACATTGAGCGTAACATGATAGGCAAGGCTGTACGCAGCATTTTAAAATATTGCACGGCTGTGGAACAGTTGGTTCTCTGTTTCAGCGATAGATGTCTCTGTCTGTACAGCCCGCGACGCTCAAATGTTTGGCTGACTTTCGTGGCTCGTCAATCACCGCCAGAGTATTTACAGAACGTCATCCCATTATTTAGCACCCCTCCCCTCCCCCCCCCCCCCCCCCCCCCCCCCGCTCGGCCGCCCGCGATAATTCGCCGGTGGCCGCACACCACCCTCCCGGACGCCCGCTTTGTCCGTTAGCCGACCGACCGGCCGATCGTCTGTCGTCTATTAATCAATCGGAATCCGTGAACAGTCGGATCATTGTGAGTCAAGTCGTTGTTTTGTTGTGCTGAGTTATTGCGATTTTGTAAGCAAACGATGTCAGAACGGACTTTGCCACTCCCTTTGACTCGTCTCTCCCTGCGTCTCTGCGTCCACTCCTACACGAACTGCGTTAGCCCGCCTGCAGCTTACAGCCGTTCTGCTGAGTGCTGAGTGCTGACTGCTGCTGATGTCAGATTGCGGTCCGTGCTGGCAGTGACCGGTCGGTGGCTGGTGGTCCGCCTCCAGCGCCACTCACCACTCCGCAGACCGGGCAGGGGAACTGCAGGGCGTGCATTCTCACAGCAGGGCGCGCATTCTCACAGAGCGCCACCGAGCTGGCTCGCGGTCTCTCATATACAACCAATTACCGTCCGCTGCACCGTGAAGAGCACTGCCGCCGCCGCCGCCGCGTTCTGGAGCGAGGTCATTGACGCAACCGTGCAGGCATTGATCACGGACAAAACAGACGTCGACCTCTCGGTCTCAAGTTCGTTGCCATAAGCATGTGTAGTTATCCAAACCGACCCGTGTCTTCTGTGGTTGGATCTGTCGCGTGGTTGACATGTCTCAGATGAATGGCCGGGGTGAGCTAGTTTTACTACTCAGATATTTTGACTCGTCACTTCTCATCCTCTTTAGTTTCATATAGCACGGTTGAAGAGAGAGCTACTCACTGGTCAAGTGCATTCGCCTTACCCACCCGCACGCCCCCCCCCCCCCCCACCCCACTCCACAAAAGGAAGTCACCTGACCAGTCGCTGGCTTCAGCACCAGCCACCACCCTACAGTCTACCTCCTCTCGCTGTCCTGACAGCAGCCACCACTCTACAGTCTACCTTCTCCTCTCGCTGCCCTGACAGCAGCCACCACTCTACCGTCTACCTTCTCCTCTCGCTGTCCTGACAGCAGCCACCACTCTACAGTCTACCTTCTCCTCTCGCTGTCCTGACAGCAGCCACCACTCTACCGTCTACCTTCTCCTCTCGCTGTCCTGACAGCAGCCACCACTCTACAGTCTACCTTCTCCTCTCGCTGCCCTGACAGCAGCCACCACTCTACAGTCTACCTCCTCTCGCTGTCCTGACAGCAGCCACCACTCTACAGTCTACCTTCTCCTCTCGCTACCCTGACAGCAGCCACCACTCTACCGTCTACCTTCTCCTCTCGCTGTCCTGACAGCAGCCACCACTCTACAGTCTGGCGTCTCCTTCTCCTTTCGCTGCCCTGACAGCAGCCACTACTCTACAGTCTACCTCCTCTCGCTGTCCTGACAGCAGCCACCACTCTACAGTCTACCTTCTCCTCTCGCTGTCCTGACAGCAGCCACCACTCTACAGTCTACCTTCTCCTCTCGCTGTCCTGACAGCAGCCACCACTCTACAGTCTGGCGTCTCCTTCTCCTCTCGCTGTCCTGACAGCAGCCACCACTCTACAGTCTACCTCCTCTCGCTGTCCTGACAGCAGCCACCACTCTACAGTCTACCTTCTCCTCTTGCTGTCCTGACAGCAGCCACCACTCTACAGTCTACTTCCTCTCGCTGTCCTGACAGCAGCCACCACTCTACAGTCTACCTCCTCTCGCTGTCCTGACAGCAGCCACCACTCTATAGTCTACCTTCTCCTCTCGCTGTCCTGACAGCAGCCACCACTCTACAGTCTGGCGTCTCCTTCTCCTCTCGCTGTCCTGACAGCAGCCACCACTCTACCGTCTACCTTCTCCTCTCGCTGCCCTGACAGCAGCCACCACTCTACAGTCTACCTTCTCCTCTCGCTGCCCTGACAGCAGCTACCACTCTACAGTCTACCTTCTCCTCTCGCTGCCCTGACAGCAGCCACCACTCTACAGTCTACCTTCTCCTCTCGCTGTCCTGACAGCAGCCACCACTCTACCGTCTACCTTCTCCTCTCGCTGTCCTGACACCAGCCACCACTCTACAGTCTACCTTCTCCTCTCGCTGTCCTGACAGCAGCCACCACTCTACCGTCTACCTTCTCCTCTCGCTGCCCTGACAGCAGCCATCACTCTACCGTCTACCTTCTCCTCTCGCTGCCCTGACACCAGCCACCACTCTACCGTCTACCTTCTCCTCTCGCTGCCCTGACAGCAGCCACCACTCTACCGTCTACCTTCTCCTCTCGCTGTCCTGACAGCAGCCACCACTCTACCGTCTACCTTCTCCTCTCGCTGTCCTGACAGCAGCCACCACTCTACAGTCTACCTTCTCCTCTCGCTGCCCTGACAGCAGCCACCACTCTACAGTCTACCTTCTCCTCTCGCTGTCCTGACAGCAGCCACCACTCTACAGTCTACCTTCTCCTCTCGCTGCCCTGACAGCAGCCACCACTCTACAGTCTACCTTCTCCTCTCGCTGCCCTGACAGCAGCCACCACTCTACAGTCTACCTTCTCCTCTCGCTGCCCTGACAGCAGCCACCACTCTACAGTCTACCTTCTCCTCTCGCTGTCCTGACAGCAGCCACCACTCTACAGTCTACCTCCTCTCGCTGCCCTGACAGCAGCCACCACTCTACAGTCTACCTTCTCCTCTCGCTGCCCTGACAGCAGCCACCACTCTACGTCTACCTTCTCCTCTCGCTGTCCTGACAGCAGCCACCACTCTACAGCCTACCTCCTCTCGCTGTCCTGACAGCAGCCACCACTCTACCGTCTACCTTCTCCTCTCGCTGTCCTGACAGCAGCCACCACTCTACCGTCTACCTTCTCCTCTCGCTGCCCTGACAGCAGCCACCACTCTACAGTCTACCTTCTCCTCTCGCTGCCCTGACAGCAGCCACCACTCTACCGTCTACCTTCTCCTCTAGCTGCCCTGACAGCAGCCACCACTCTACCGTCTACCTTCTCCTCTCGCTGCCCTGACAGCAGCCACCACTCTACAGTCTACCTTCTCCTCTCGCTGCCCTGACAGCAGCCACCACTCTACCGTCTACCTTCTCCTCTCGCTGCCCTGACAGCAGCCACCACTCTACAGTCTACCTTCTCCTCTCGCTGTCCTGACAGCAGCCACCACTCTACCGTCTACCTTCTCCTCTCGCTGCCCTGACAGCAGCCACCACTCTACAGTCTACCTCCTCTCGCTGCCCTGACAGCAGCCACCACTCTACCGTCTACCTTCTCCTCTCGCTGCCCTGACAGCAGCCACCACTATACAGTCTACCTCCTCTCGCTGCCCTGACAGCAGCCACCACTCTACCGTCTACCTTCTCCTCTCGCTGCCCTGACAGCAGCCACCACTCTACCGTCTACCTTCTCCTCTCGCTGTCCTAACAGCAGCCACCACTCTACAGTCTACCTTCTCCTCTCGCTGTCCTGACACCAGCCACCACTCTACCGTCTACCTTCTCCTCTCGCTGCCCTGACAGCAGCCACCACTCTACCGTCTACCTTCTCCTCTCGCTGCCCTGACAGCAGCCACCACTCTACAGTCTACCTCCTCTCGCTGCCCTGACAGCAGCCACCACTCTACCGTCTACCTTCTCCTCTCTCTGCCCTGACAGCAGCCACCACTCTACCGTCTACCTTCTCCTCTCGCGGCCCTGACAGCAGCCACCACTCTACAGTCTACCTCCTCTCGCTGCCCTGACAGCAGCCACCACTCTACCGTCTACCTTCTCCTCTCGCTGCCCTGACAGCAGCCACCACTCTACCGTCTACCTTCTCCTCTCGCTCTCCTGACAGCAGCCACCACTCTACAGTCTACCTTCTCCTCTCGCTGTCCTGACACCAGCCACCACTCTACCGTCTACCTTCTCCTCTCGCTGTCCTGACAGCAGCCACCACTCTACAGTCTACCTTCTCCTCTCGCTGCCCTGACACCAGCCACCACTCTACAGTCTACCTTCTCCTCTCGCTGTCCTGACAGCAGCCACCACTCTACAGTCTACCTTCTCCTCTCGCTGTCCTGACAGCAGCCACCACTCTACCGTCTACCTTCTCCTCTCGCTGCCCTGACAGCAGCCACCACTCTACAGTCTACCTTCTCCTCTCGCTGTCCTGACAGCAGCCACCACTCTACCGTCTACCTTCTCCTCTCGCTGCCCTGACAGCAGCCACCACTCTACCGTCTACCTTCTCCTCTCGCTGCCCTGACACCAGCCACCATTCTACCGTCTACCTTCTCCTCTCGCTGCCCTGACAGCAGCCACCACTCTACAGTCTACCTTCTCCTCTCGCTGTCCTGACAGCAGCCACCACTCTACAGTCTACCTTCTCCTCTCGCTGCCCTGACAGCAGTCACCACTCTACAGTCTACCTTCTTCTCTCGCTGCCCTGACAGCAGCCACCACTCTACAGTCTACCTTCTCCTCTCGCTGCCCTGACAGCAGCCACCACTCTGCAGTCTACCTTCTCCTCTCACTGCCTGACAGCAGCCACCACTCTACAGTCTACCTTCTCCTCTCACTGCCCTGACAGCAGCCACCACTCTACGTCTACCTCTCTCTCTCGCTGCCCTGACAGCAGCCACCACTCTACAGTCTACCTCCTCTCGCTGCCCTGACAGCAGCCACCACTCTACCGTCTACCTTCTCCTCTCGCTGTCCTGACAGCAACCACCACTCTACAGTCTACCTTCTCCTCTCGCTGCCCTGACAGCAGCCACCACTCTACCGTCTACCTTCTCCTCTCGCTGTCCTGACAGCAGCCACCACTCTACAGTCTACCTTCTCCTCTCGCTGCCCTGACAGCAGCCACCACTCTACAGTCTACCTTCTCCTCTCGCTGCCCTGACAGCAGCCACCACTCTACAGTCTACCTCCTCTCGCTGGCCTGACAGCAGCCACCACTCTACAGTCTACCTCCTCTCGCTGCCCTGACAGCAGCCACCACTCTACAGTCTACCTTCTCCTCTCGCTGTCCTGACAGGTCCCTTGTCACGCCGGCACCATGCCTCCTCTCTCGCCATCTCTCCTCCTCCAGCCCTCCCCTCATCCGGCCCTCTCCCCTCCTCCGGTCCTCTCCCCTCCCTCCGGCCGTCTCCCCTCATCCGGCCTCTCCCCTCCTCCGGCCCTCTCCCCTCCTCCAGCCCTCTCCCCTCCTCCGGCCCTCTCCCCCCCCCCCTCCGGTCCTCTTACTTCCTCGGTCGTTTGTCCTTCCCTCCGACACTCTCCCCTCCTCCGATCCTCTTCCCTCTCCAGCCCTCTCCCCACCTCCGATGTTCTCCCCCTCCTCAATCGCTCTCCCTCCTCCGGCCCTCTCCCCTCCTCGGTCCTCTTTCCTTCCTCCGGTCGTCTCTCCTTCCTCCGACACTCTCCCCTCCTCCGACCCTCTCTCCCTCCTCCGACCCTCTCTCCCTCCTCCGGCCCTCTCTCCCTCCTCCGGCCCTCTCTCCCTCCTCCGGCCCTCTCCCCTCCTCCGTTCCTCTCCCCACCTCCGACCATCTCTCCTTCCTCAGACATGCCCCGCCTCCGATCCTCTCCCCTCCTTCGACCCTCTCTCTCTTCCGGCCCTATCTTCTTCCTCCGACAATCTCCCTCCTCCGACGTTCTCCCCTCCTCCAGCGCTCCCCCTCCTCCGGTCATATCTCCTTCCTCCGGCCCTATCTCCTTCCTCCGACAATCTCCCCACCTCCGACGTTCTCCCCTCCTCCAGCGCTCCCCCCTCCTCCGGTCATATCTCCTTCCTCCGACACTCCCCTCCTCCGACGCTCTCCCCTGATCCGGTCCTCTCCCTCCTCCAGCGCTCCCCCTCCTCCGGTCATATCTCCTTCCTCCGACACTCCCCTCCTCCGACGCTCTCCCCTGATCCGGTCCTCTCCCTCCTCCAGCGCTCCCCCTCCTCCGGTCATATCTCCTTCCTCCGACACTCCCCTCCTCCGACGCTCTCCCCTGATCCGGTCCTCTCCCCCCTCCAGCGCTCCCCCCCCCCCCTCCGGTCATATCTCCTTCCTCCGACATTCTCCCCTCCTACGACGCTCTCCCCTCATCCGGTCCTCTCCCTCATCCGGTCCTCTCCCTCCTCCAGCGCTCTTACTCCTCCGGCCCATCTCCCTCATCCGGCCCTCTCTCCTTCCTCCCACACTCTCCCCGCCCAGTGGCATCCAGTGGCCGCGTGGCGGCGCAGTGCCGGCTAGTGGCGCAGTTACCTCGCCGTCCCTCCCTCCCTCCCTCCCTCTACCCTCGCCGTCCCTCCCTCCCTCCCTCCCTCTACCCTCGCCGCCCAGCTCCCTCCCTCGTCTACCGCCTGCCGTGGCCGGAGGCGAGGCAGCCGGCTGCCTGCTATCTACCTGGCGGGCGCCTCACTCCTGTATTCCTTCGGCAGCCGCATGGCGATAGCTGGGGGCGAGGAGCACCCACCTGCCGCCCCTCCCGCCCCCACCCTCCCCTCCGTCCCTCCGGCCACCCGGCCACGCCGCCTTCAGCCATCTGCCGCATACCTTCACAGTTGACCCGCGGCACTGCCTGTCCACGCCGTCCAGGGACCCACCGCGATCACCCTTCCCTGTCTGTTGCGGAGGAGATACCGATCAGCGGGACAGGTCAAAGTCAACGCACCTGTATGTGCATTCCTAAGGTAGCATTACAATACCGACCACTTAGTTAACGTTGGTGCGTGATGACTTGGGAAGGGTTTCTATACCTCCCGACGTGTTTCCAATTCACCGAGCCGTCCCATTCGGTGCTGGATGGAATATTGGACGACAGCCACCACCAACGAGCCGTCAAGTTTTTGGGACTTGACTTGTCGGATTCGACCATCACCGTACCATTTGATTTCTGCCAGCGGAGAGACAAATGCTTCAACTGATGTCAATTCAAGTCATAGGTCGCAATGCGAGAATAGGGTGTAAAAAACGTTTTCGTCGGTGCAAGCTTGCCAATTGACTCGGCGTTCTTCTTTAGGCCAATAACAAGTATGACAAATTTAATTTCGATCCTTTGAATTATGGTCCCCCCCCCCCCCCCTGGGCCTCCGTAAGACCCCTACACAAAAGGTCAAAAATCAAAGTCGTCGTACAGACCTCCGCTTGTGCTCATTTGAAAGCTCTTGTCGAGTAGAGTAAACTTTAATTCAGTCGAAATGCTCTAAATTCAAGTTTCCGTGCTATGAGACATAATAGAGCCCAAAACCAAGCCTTCAATAGAGCTCTATTGAAGGTTGCTTTTGGGCTCTGTTTATGATTCATAGAACGCAAACTTGAATTTAGAGCATTTCGATTCAATTAGAGTTTATTCTCTCGACAAGAGCTTTCAAATGAGCACACGCGGATGTATGTACGACGACTTTGATTTTTGACCTTTTGGGTAGGGGTGAACAACTTACGGAGACCCGGGGGAGGGGACCAAAACTCATAGGATCTAAATTAAATGTGGCATACTTGTTACTGGCTTGTTACTATAAGAACGCCGTGTCAATTGGCAAGCTTGCACCGACGAAAAGGTGTTTTGACACCCTCATGAGAGAGAAGTGCTGCGGTGCGATGATGCTCACTTTTTTCTTACAATTCTTCACATCTCCAGATACCACGAGACTGTGTCCCACCGGCTCTATAGACTAGACAGTAGACACCCTCGAGACCACACACCCCGGTCGCGCCTCGCGGCGTCTCCCCGCAGCGGAAGTCGGCCCGGCTGCCCTGTCCGTGCGCAATGAACCTTGGCGGGCGTCGGGCGGCGGGCGGCGGTGCGGCGGCCGGCGGCGCGGCGGCCGGCGGTCGTCTGGTGCGCGAGGTCGGACAGCGCCTCAGCTGTGGATCGTGAGTCGCTCCCCTCCCCCAGCAGCACGGAGTAGCACGACTCCGGCCCCGATAGTGAGCAGCGCTGCAGTCGGCTCCAGAGATTAGGGCTCGTATTTCCAGATACCGACACCCGATCTGTAACGGCATGACGACCCATAATGTCAGCCTGTTAACGGCATGGTGATATCGGCTGTTGCACAACCATGGCACATTCGACAGTTGGTGTAAGAAAATTATTCTGAAATTACATTTGTGCATTTGCATGACGTTGATGTTTTACTTTGCATTATTATGACATAGATGTATCATAGACAACATAGAAATACTTTTTAGTTTTCTGTTTAAACCTGTAATTTCAAAGGCACGGGACTGTGCTACTTTATATGTCGTGCTTGGAAGCATGACATAAAACAAAAAGGAATGTGTGGACTGGAATGCAATGCTCTGTTATGGAACCAGCTCAGAGTTGAGAAAGGACGTCGAACGAATGTTATTCGGTCGAAATCTTCCCTGTAAGCTTGGATGCGGATATACGCTGTAGACCCGCGCTATCGGCCGATTCGGCTTTGTTCGCCCAGGAGTGAGGGATTGGTGTGGTAGAATGTGTTTCACGGGAAACTCGCGGCTTCGCTATACCTTTCAGTCACGTCTGTAACGCCAAGCTCGGCATGTCAAACGTGCGTGAAAGCTGCGCGCGGAACAGCGTCCGTCTCCGTGTTTACCTCGGCGTACCGTGAGAGGCGGGTCTAACAGCTGGTCGGCGACCAGGTATTTCCTTTAATCTCGCCGATAGAATTGTTGTCCTAACAAGGCAGCTGATGTTCCACAGCTTTTGAATGAGGTCGCATACTAGCCAGATAAATGGTAACTTTCTGCCCTACAGATGTGCTACGCAGCATTCGAAGAAAACAGTATTCCATTATGTACGTAGTTCAATGGACAGCACAGCGTAACATTCAAGCGTTGTGCATGTTGAATTGTACCATAACTAATAACTATGTGTTCACGTTATGGTTTATTCAAACCACAATGTGTGGCGCGGCGTGGACCGTTTTACCGTCACAAATCGCTATGTTTCGAAATTTGCCAGCATCATTGTCCTTGGTCAATCCTTTTCGCCTGGATGGTGATCTGGGACAAGGTGGGAGCGTGACTCATATGGGTACCGGTCCAGTGCGGGTGGCAGAGGGTGCGGCAGCTACCTATTGGTGCCGCACCTCAACCTCGCCCGACCGGATACACGCGCGGCGATGCGGCAACTCCACAGTTGAGTAACAGTCACAGTCACCGCGAGAGAGACCGACAGTGGTGATCAGTGAGGCACTGCGTAATCACAGCGGGCCTCCGATGTGTATCTCATTAGGGCTGGCACGCGCCGCTCCCGGTCTCTCGAACGCCATCACGACTTTCACCGGATCACATTGTTAGTGATGTGACTTTCCCTGATGACTATTTTGATCTGTACTATAGGCCTTTCCCTGATGACTGATTCAGTCCATAATAGGAGTTTCCATGATGACTGTTTCGGTCTGTAGAAGATGACATATTATACGAGGATCGCGAGAAATATGTGATGACGTCGATCATTCTGTTTCAGTGATGTTAAAGCATGCCAGCGTCGTGATATCCGGGAAACCACCGGACATAGTCGCGAAAGTGGCCGGCGTTTCGAGCGTAATCACACGGCGTGGCCGGCAATCACGGCGCAGCAGCGGACATGCCGTGACCGGTGTGACGTGCTGTGGCGTCATTCGTGACCGGTGTGACGTGCGGTGGCGTCATTCGTGACCGGTGTGACGTGCGGTGGCGTCATTCGTGACCGGTGTGCCGTGCGGTGGCGTCATTCGTGACCGGTGTGCCGTGCGGTGGCGTCATTCGTGACCGGTGTGACGTGCGGTGGCGTCATTCGTGACCGGTGTGACGTGCGGTGGCGTCATTCGTGACCGGTGTGACGTGCGGTGGCGTCATTCGTGACCGGTGTGACGTGCGGTGGCGTCATTCGTGACCGGTGTGACGTGCAGTGGCGTCATTCGTGGCGCACGCCGGCGTTTGACAGCGTTCGGCGGCGAACGGCGGCGCGCACGGCGGGTTCCCATGGAAACCGGAAGTGACCGCACGGCAGCGCGTGAATCACGCGACACGCTCTGCCCACTGGCGGATCCAGCATCTCTTCGTGGGGGTTGCATCTTTTTGCGGCAAAGGTACCCCCATTTTTTTTCTCCGCGGGTTTGGGCCAGTCACCTTATTTTGGTATTCGAGCTTAATAAATTCACCTTTTTCGGGGGAAAACGCGATATTCCGTAGCATATACACATATAAGTAATAATATCGTTTATCTCATACCAACTCGCAGGAGCGTCGCCGATATTTTTTTAGTGGGGGGTCGGCTGAAATGACGAAAAAATGTACCCCCATTTTTTCCTGCGTGTATTTAAAATTAAAAGCCTTTGCAGCATTTTGTTATGTGTATTTTCATATTATAGCAGGTACTTGTTATTTAGAGCCGCCAAGCAGCGCGACATTTTTACGGGTTTGCTGATAAAACCCAGAAATATAGGCGGTGGGCCTTGTAGAGCCGAGTTCGTCATGGCTGGGCTGGCCCTATGGGCCATGGGCTGGGCCTGGGCTGGGCCTGGGCTGGGCCTGGGCTGGCCTGGGCTGGGCCTGGGCTGGGCCTGGGCTGGGCCTGGGCTGGGCCTGGGCTGGGCCTGGGCTGGGCCTGGGCCGGGCCTCAACTTTAAGGAAATCACTGGGCTCTGGATGGGCCTGGGCCTGACAATTTGAAGTAATGCGCGGCGTCGCACAAGCTCAGGTCAGAGCTCAAAAATATTTTAACCAGCAGTTCACTTACACAGCAACACACTGTTGCTATGGCCGTTTTTTTTTTGGGGGGGGGGGGGGTTACATAGTTGGTTCATTGTTTCACATTTATAGTATACAAGTAAATATGCCAGGATAATTATTGCAAATTTTGTGAAAATAATTATATGCTTAATCTGAACATGCTGGACCCGGCCTGAGCCTCAATATTATGAATTTGACCGAGCCTGGTCCGGGCCTGGGCTTGGTGTTCAAGTTCATGGGCCTGGGCCGGGCCGGGCTGGGGGGCTGGTGGGCCGTGACGAACACTGTTGTAGAGGATAAGAAGCTAAACATATAATGTATTCAATTCAGCGTTACGACGAACCGAATACGATGACGATCGCTTAGTTATGACGACATCCACCGATGTGACGCCGCGAAGCGACGTGAAAATTGCCATTTTAGTCGTGGAAAACGAAATTTTAATATGGAACCAGACCGTGAGTGGAGCCAAGCCTCAGGTAACCCTTTGCCTGGTTGCACATCTCGGTACACCTACCTACCTACCTACCTACCTACCTACCTACCTACCTACCTACCTACCTACCTACCTACCTACCTACCTACCTACTTACCTACCTACCTACCTACCTATCTACCTACCTACCTACCTACCTACCTACCTACCTACATACATACATGCATGCATGCATGCATGCATGCATACATACATACATACATACATACATACATACATACATACATACATACATACATACATACATACATACATACATACATACATACATACATACATACATACATACATACATACATACATACATACATACATACATACATACATACATACATACATACATACATACATACATACATACATACATACATACATACATACATACATACATACATACATACATACATACATACATACATACATACATACATACATACATACATACATACATACATACATACATACATACATACATACATACATACATACATACATACATATATATATATATATATATATATATATATATATATATATATATATATATATATATATATATATATATATATATATATATATATATATATATATATATATATATATATATATATATATATATATATATATATATATATATATATATATATATATATATATATATATATATATATATATATATATATATATATATATATATATACTATATATATATATATATATATATATATATATATATATATAATATATATATATATATATATATATATATATATATATATATATATATATATATATATATTATATATATATATATATATATATATATTATATATATATATATATATATATATATATATATATATATATATATATATATATATATATATATATATATATATATATATATACGTGCTGATGTACGTGCTGATGCGCGAGCATATCAAATTACAGCTCTCTAGAAGCCGTGGTTCGCCAGAAATAGCTTAAGGGCACCTAGAGGTACCTAGACCCGTTGCACGTACCAGGGGCATGCCTCAGGGCCACTGGAATGCCTAGTGGCCACCACCAACCCACACACACCAAGTTTGGTGCTAATAGCTCTCATAACTCCCGAGTAGTGGGCCGACCGAATTGATGACCCCGCTAAAAAAAAGTTGCACGTGCCTGCCGCAGGTGCTATCGGGGCGCCACCGTCGCCACCCCTCAAGGTTTTCATGCATCTATGTGGACTACCCTACCCGCCCACCGAGTTTGGTCGCCTTGCGTCCACTGGTATGGGCTGCACGGCTCGCAAGCAGAAAGCACGCCAAAATTTGAGGTTTTGGCTGGTTGGAGAACCAATTTCTGCTATTGGAACCAGCATGCAGGGTAAAAACAAGGAAATATGTCTGGAGCAAAATGTGCATAGGCGTAGGAGCCGGGGGGCTGGGGGTCAGCCGCCCCCCCCCCCCAAACATTTTGGATTTTAACATTACGCCTATGGGCATTGCATGGAAAGAATCGACTTCAGAATGCCTCCTGCCCCCCCCCCCCCCCCCAACTTGAACATAGTTCCTACGTCCCTGAAAATGTGGTGTCAAAAGACATGTTGCCCCCCCCCCCCCCATTTAAGGCCAAAAGTGGGGCCATGGCCCCCATATCCCCCCCCCCCCCCCCCCTGCGGCCGCTAGTGTGTACAGTCTATATTAGACCCTTGTGTACTGGAAAAGAACACTGATTGATTTGCGCCGCGTAGCGGTGCGAAATGTTTTGCTTTATTTTGTTTTTGCCTGGATAACTAGGCCCTAAAAAATCGAAAGGTTCTATAATCTATATGCATCAGCCCAAGGGGCCCCTCGAGTTCGATACGTTGTTGCCTCTGGTATAAGGCACGTTGGTGCCCCTTCATAGCCCAAGAGATGGGAGGCATGACGGATCATGTTTTGGCATAATTAGCAATTTTAATTTAGCATCATTTCGCGATTTTTTTTTCTGCAGCGACCAATGCTTGTGATTTCATGGCGGCACCAGACCATCGTTTTCCCTCCTGGATTTAAGGAGGCACAGTGCTCCGGTGTCTCCCCTCACCCTACAGTACCGCCTACCGTCACGATGGTGCCCCTGGCCCACCATTACTACCTGGCCGCGTCATTCTGTCCCGTGGTGGTGCCCTTGGTTCACCGGCGCGGTAGTGAACCTGGTCCACTGGCGCGGTGGTGCCCTAGGTTCAAAGAACACTGAATTATTTGCGCCGCGTAGCTGCGCATATTTTTTGCTTTATTTTGGTGCTGCTTCACGGCGCGGTGGTGTCCACACAGCTCGGCGGTGCCCCCACAGCGCGGTGGTGCCCCATGGCCCAAGGGGGGGGGGGGGGCATGACCTCCGTGACCCCCCCCCCCCCCCTGGATCCGCCACTGGTTAACATTAATTATATTGTATTTCTTTAATTAACATATTACACGTCTATCCTGCCCTTCCCGCATCTGCCCTGTCGTTCCCTGTCTCTGCCCTGCTCTGCACTATCTGTCTTGCCCTGCCCCACCTGTCTTGCTTTGCCCTGCCTTGCCTTGCTCTGTCCTACCTTGCCCTGCCCTGCCCTGTCCCACCATATCTTGCCATGTACTGCCCTGTCTTACCTCTGCCCCGCCTTTGTCCCGTCCTGTCCTGTCCCTCCCTGTCCTGTCCCGCCCTACCCTGCCCCACCCTGCTTGGTCCTGCTCTGCCCGTTGCCGCCACCCTGTCCTGCCCCGCCCAGTGGCGCCGGCACAGCTGTTGCATTGGCGTGCTCTGGGCTAGATAAGTCAATTTAGATTACCCGATACAGAGCGAAAGTTTCGGTAAAATTGGCGAATAGTATTGTCATGACTAGATATAATAGTTTGAATAGCAATATAGACAAATGTGACTAATATTTGCATTGGTCGACGAAGGGAACTGTTCCATATATGTTTACAGCGGTCGGAATCCACAATTTTGACAAAACAGCACCGGTAATATTTTGACGATGGCCTAAATTTTAGGGGTGGCATTGCCACCCCAGTGTCACGGCAGGGACCTATGGTGGCGCCGCCATTGTCTCGGTATGATGAAAAATATTGAAATGAAGGTAGTTTTTCATATACATTAGCCTCGGATAGTAAATCACAATGGCCAGTGGCAGTCAGCTCTCAATAGTGCATATGCTAATAATAACTGTATACATATGTACCGAACTGTAACAAACAACTGGTAACAGGGCAAATGGTTTGAAATCAGCAAGAGGCAGAACGACTTTTCCGCGCATAAATGGTCCCTGTGGATCTGGAGGAGCCTGGAAGGAGACGGCTTGGGGAGATGGTCCTGGCCTGGTCTCCACTATTAGCTCTTCGGTCCAGCAAGTTGGGCACCGCTGGAGCAGCTTCCGGGTGCCGATGTTCGCGTCCTTGCGTTCGCGTCGCCTTTTTCGGAACTCGGTAGACCAGCTAGCTAAACATGTAGCCCGCTTGAAAGTTAATATTTGATGAAGGGAGTGGGCCGTGGGGCCAGCAATTACCGCCAAGGAGAGCCCCTGCCAGACACTTCATGCAATTCATTTTCCCATTTTAAAAATTTGTATAAGCAATTGCGAAACTTGTGTCATGCCGCGAAGCGACGCGAAATTTTCCGTTTTTTTACTGTGGATGGCTGGATTTTGACTGCGGCAAAGACAATTTTTACGATTTTACGATAAATTGGGAACGCGCGGGGGGATACTTGTATTGAATGCCCCCCCCCCTAGATTCCTTTGTGTGTATGTGGGGGAGGGGGAATTTGCCCCTGGTGCCCCCCCCCCCCCCTGGATCCGCCCGTGGCTCTACCCGCGGGCCCCGGATGTTGTGACACGGACAACCATGACGCAGAAGTGTGCCGGCTCGCCGCGCCGCGTGGGGCTCGAATGTAGCGCACACCGCGCCGCGACTGTCGCCGGGTGCGCGCCTGAGCGGCCGTCATTATCCGATTACGCGGTGCGGCG
>JAXIVJ010009561.1:0-7500 GCA_036785665.1 Chirona hameri | reverse complement strand
AGCACGACACCACAATGAATGTCTTGCACAAGCTATTATCCACCCGTGTGTGTTCCTAACCTGTCACAATCACCAATAAAGCCCAGCGACCTCCACGTAAGCCCTGAGGCCCGGCTGGGACGGCAGCATTGGCTGTACCCTGCACACCGTTCCTCTCCAGGGACCGGTTCGCTCCACCATACTGTCCGCTCCGTGTCCCTGGTGTCCCTGACAATCCATAACTGGTGCGGATTACCTCAACCCAGCTCTGGGTACCTCGGTTCAGGTGAGCTGTTTGGCCCAGCCCCGAGCCGAGCCGAGCTGAGGTGGCGGCGCGGCAGCCGGCGGCGGCGGCGGCGTCCCGTCCGTCCCATCGTCAGCGTCACACGTCAGTCACACCTGACTGGCAGCCGTCACGGCTCAGCACGGGCTCCGTCACGGCTCAGCACGGGGTTAGCCGGCTTCAGTCGGCCCGGAAAGCCAGCATTTGCATCGGTCAAGGCCCGCCGCGGACGGTCCGACAGCCGGCGTGGCGGGCCGCGGTGCCGGCTTCCCCGATAAATCGATGTTTGCCACGGTGGGCAGGTGTGGGCTGGGGGCCGTGACTCGTTTTACACTCGTCCAGGGAACGTAGTGCTAAATGATGGGCTGGTGGAGTTGAGTGGTGTGTGAGTAGCAGGGACGTCGCCACCGGGGGGGGGGGGGGGCGGGATCGCTCCTGCCTTGCTCCGCCCCCCCCCCTCCCCCAGATCAGCAGCATTTTTATATTAGCCCCATATATTAGCGGGGGAGGCCATACACGTGGCTGCCTCCAAACGCCTGGCTGCCCCCCCCCCCCCCACTCAAAATGTTGTGGCGACGCCCCTGGTGAGTAGATGGAAACATGCATGGTGCCAGTCCAACAACTTTGGTTGTCGCTGTAATGCTCAGTAACTTGCTACCTTGAGGTAACGGACGATTACCTTACGGTCGTTTGCTTTTTTAATTGTATTCATCGAAATTCCTTCTTGATTCCATAATCTTATCATCAATGTCCTCTGGGCAATGGCGCTACTTTTTGTCAGCACCCATTTAAACTCACAAACGAATATTCGCAAACAAGTTAAGCAGTACAATAACATGTTTTTAAGAAACTTATTTACCATACCGTTCAAGGTTGTAATAAAAACAGCAGAATTGACTGTTTTATTACAACCTTATAACCTTAACCTTAACATAAATTGTCTAACAGGTCTGTTAGACAATTTATGTTCGAAATGCTTTTGGACAACTGGACGTTTTTCTTCCTAAAAGAGTACATTGTCAGAAAGATGAATGTCAAGAATGCAAGTTTTCCATAAAAAAATATGCAGTATTACATTCACTCGAACATTAAAATACAAACAGTCTTAACATTTAACGCCAGATAGATCAGCCTGAAGATCGCTGCTGTAAATAATATGCATTTGTAAAACACCGGAGACTAACAGATGAGATACAACATTCAAACACAACACCCAGCGCCTGGGCTACCTACCTACAAGGTATTTAATGGTTGCTCGGCGGGCTGGTGGCGGGATCGGCACAGTCTGATTATCTGTTCATGGATAGTTTCTTTTCAGCATTTTCGTTGTTACTCTCACGTCATTGCTTTTGTTTGTCGTTGCAATTTAGTTCCATGGAGATGCGCTTTAATTTAAGCGTTTGCTTTTGCGCCAATCCAACACTGTTTCTTTCGTTGTATATGTCTTACGCGTACCGCTGCACCAGGGATGTCTTGCCCGTGCACTGGTCGCCAATGAAGAGGATCCTGAAGACGGGCTGTGGAAAGTCGCAAATGCTCTTTCGTCGCCGCACGCGATTCTGCTGGTTCCGCTGAGTTGCCTGCTCCGTCGCGGTGGTGGGACGAAGTTCGCTGGTGTTCATATTGCGTGGCTTGTTGAGCGCAGAGCACACACCCGTTCCGGCCGTGCCACGGTACTGAGGACATTTGGACGTAGTACTAGTGTCTGAGCTATTTCCGTAACGCTTCAAAGCCTGACCTACTTTTTACTTGCTGCATTTTGTGGTCATTTCGCTGACGTTTAAAGGGAATGGGTCACCTTGAAAGTTGTCCTGAAATTCAACCATACGGTGCATCTTGAGCTCAAAATTGCGATTATGACTTTGGTTTGGACAACTGATGGATATATGTGGACAAAAGTAAAACATAATCTTCCAAAAGTAAGTTTCTCTTTCTATTTCACGAGAAATCGTACGATAGCAGCTGGCGTTCTGGCTCCGCCCCGCTCCGCCTGACGCCAAGTACAGTCTCTGACAAGGGGCCGCCGCGCAGCCCGGGCGGCTGTGCGGATATTAACGAGGCGTCGTGATCAGAGACTACGTGCCAGAGAGTGTACTTGCCTCCGGCGGCGAGCGTTCATGTCCCGATCGTGGCCCGGAACAGCGGACATGAAACCGGGCCCACTAGTCCTGTGTCGAAATTACTTAACGTAGGGAGGTAATTCTTTCACCACAACCCATTTTTAGATCTGCTCTACAAATCTGCAATCTCAGTCCAAAACCTCATGTTAAAGGTGAACTATTTATTCCCTTTAAAGCATTCGTGCATTAATCTAAAACGCCCATGATGTGCCATTATTTGCTTTTGTACTGCTTTGTGTGGCTCGACGGTATAATTATTCCGTTGATGTAATGTGACATTGCAGTTTTACGGATAACCACTGCAATATTGTAATTTACGCAATATTGTTGACTTTTGAACAATCTCTCGCAATTGCATGTAATGACGTTATGCCTCAGTCACCCTAATGGCGCTGTTTGGTAATCAAAGGTTAAATATAATGAGTTTGCCTTTTATATAGCTCGGTAACGGGAATGCGTGATGACCGTATTTTTATATGATCGTTTAAACGGAAACGGAAATAATTTGCAGTGCATACTAACTTCACATAGTTAATAACAATGGCATACCTATCACATTTTGTATGTCACGAGATTCGGGCTAAGACTGGATATGTGTTGTCTCAAAGAGTTGGTGTCGACTTGTCGCACAGCCCGAGTGAGGCATACCCTAAAAGCGGCCGCACACTGCGCCATTCGCCGCGCGATATCACTGCGAAATTCCGCGTTTCCGCGGTGTTTAGCCGCGGAAAAGATCGTCCGGACGAGCCTTTTCCGCGGCTGAACACCGTGGAAACGCGGAATTTCGCAGTGATATCGCGCGGCGAATGGCGCAGTGTGCGGCCGCCTTAACTGATGTACAACGCTGATGGTACACAAACTGCTGGGCTCCAACGCACCACAACACCGCACAAGCGGCAAGCAGCTCCGACTCACCGGAAACCGTGGGACCCCTGGTACCGATCGGCGGCCGGAAGCGACAGCAGGTGCTCCTAGTTCCCACCCTGTTGACCTGAATCGTCGGACGCTTTCTTTCTGCTTCGCCCTGCCTCCCCGCCCGCGCTGTGTTCTGCCGCCTGTCCCTGCGTGTCGCGTCAACACACAGCTGTCACTGGTGATCAGCGCAAACGCCCGTGTTTTGTGCCATTCGCCTTCATCCCTAACAAGTAACAAGCCTGTGTTTTTGTTTCGTCCCGGCCGACACTGCAGGTCACCAGCTCCGACGCATGTGGTTTTGTCACTTGTCGTCACCCTCCAATGTTGTCGCCACCACTGCAGGGACACCGGGGACATTGCCCCTAGTAATTTTGAGCCTTAACTTATGTATGGTCCCACGTTAAAGTACACGAGCACTATTTATTTGTCCCCACTGTTTTGAGACCGTGGCGTCGTCATTGCATTCTGTGTTTGCTGCCACCACTTCTGACACCACTTTAGTGTCACCACTTCGCCTAGTGACACTTGTGACACCTGTGTGTTGTGTCTTTCAGTTGCCACGGCCGATCTGCAGCCGTTCTATGGAGAGATGGGGGTCGGGGAGGCGGGCCGGCGGCCGGGCGGTGCTGTCTTCCACCTGGCAGAGGAGCTCGACTCGGAGCCGGAGTTCGTCGACGGCTACAGTTGTCTGGAGACTATCGTAGAGGAGAACTCAGGTGAGTTGAGACGATTGTGGAAAAAGTGGGTAAGTGAAGACGATTGTAGAAGAGAACTCGGATGAAAGAGGCGATTGTTGAGGAAACCTTGGGTGAGTTTCGCGACAACATGAGCGTCTGGTGATACATGTTTATTGTCGAGGTCACTGGCAAACCGTCTCAGGGTACCTGTAGTGGGAAATGTAATTTTGCCTCGCCGGAACGTCAGTTGTTAGCCTGCTCCATGAACAGCTCCATGAACTTAGCTCCACGTTAGCTCCACGTCAGCTCCATGAACAGGGGCGGAGCTAGGATCTAGCCTTTCTTTGTGTGTGGGGTGGGGTGGGGGGGGGGGGGGGGGCAAATCCAGTGGCGTATTTCCAAAAAGTTGTTAAGCGTGGGGCGGGGGGGGGGGGGGGGGGTAGCGGGCCCCGTCAGCCGTCAGCGAAAAGTTGTTGAACCGGGGAGGGGGGGGGGAGTAGAGCGCGTCGTTAACCCGCGCCCCGCTGGGGCATTCAGCCGAACACGCCCCGCCAAGCTGGGGGGGGGGGGGGGGGCATATTCTGCCCCCTCGTTATCTTCCGAACCAATATCCGCAGCGAGACGCGCAAGGCGACAATCGAAAGCTCTCAATGAGACGCATCAAACCATATGCGAAATTGTCAAAATAAGGTCACATGTCAGGTCATGGTCAGGTGAAAGGTCAAAATCGAGGTATTTGGGTTGATGGTCCATACCTTCCATTTAAAGCTTTAGATTGCGACATTATGGCACAAAGTGCTCTCAGAGGTATAACACATCTCCCGCATAAGTTAAATTGATATTGTAATCAAAGGTCAAGGTCAGGTCACAAAAGGTCACTATTGGTAAAAGGTCTACGAAAGTCATGCAACACATGTTTTATGGGTTATTGTACACGTATAATTAGATAGTAGTAGCCATGTTCACACCCTGACCCCATATAATGGCCCTTAGGTGAAGTTCAGGTCAAAGTCAGGTCGATAAGGTCAAATTCGAAATTGATTAATCTAAATAAAAAAGCATGTTTCTAGACCATTTTTGTCTCAGAAATACAATGGTGGCATTTATTGGTCTGTATCTGGTCAGAAAAGCCATAAAATGCAATTAAACAAATGACGTCATGAGTTACTCATACTTAGAGATCCATAAGTCATTAAGAAATATATATATTACTTCGAAATTTGGTGTTGGTATCGTTCATACTTGCCTTTTCAATATATATTCCGTTTTTTTTAAATATCTTTGAGAAGTTTGATTTTGTGGATTTTTTTTCCCGAAAAAAAATAGTTTTAGTTTTTGGGGGTCAAAAACTCAAAATTTCGAAAATCCGAGATTGCCATTTTGAAGAGAATGTCACTCCCTTTCTTTTGACGTTTTTATTTGCAATGTGCTTCAGAACTCTATTTTCTACGATTTGTCAAACATTTATCGTTTTTCCACCAAAAATGGCATGACATGACGTCACTAAAACGTGATTACCTCCAAACTACCACACTAATATCAATTGAATTTTGAGAGAAGACGTAGAATTGATGCAGCATAAGGTACTGACAGTTTCACGCCGATGTCTATCATAGTTTTCAAGTTATTGAGAAAATCCGGGAGGGGGGACAGATTCTGCCCACCCCAGCGGGGCGCGGGTTAACCCCTCAGCAACTGTACCTCCGGCCGTTTGGGGATGGGAATCATGGTTTCAGGACCTTTGGGGGAGCCATGGCCCCTTGCCGCCCTGGATCCGCCCCTGCCCATGACGCATCGGTGTGCGCCAGGTGAGTAGACTGATGACCTGAACTGAAAATCAAATGACCTGATGAAGTTCAGACGTTAAACTACAGTGGCCGTGTGCCATTTCACACCACCACTACAGGGCCTATCTATCGAAACATAGCTCAAGTCGTTATCGAGAGCCATAAATCGCCAATCGCTCGAATACCCACCACTGACAGTCTGACAATGGCTCGTGGGATCGTGTGTAACCCGGACGCCACCGACCCCGCCACGGAGCGGCACTGCTCCCAAGCTCCGTGTTCAGCTGTTCAGAACTGCAGCTGTTCAGAACTGCAGCTGTTCAGAACTGCAGCTGTTCAGAACTGCAGCTGTTCAGAACTGCAGGCTGTTCATTGCCATTTAGCCTGCAGACACGATCAATCTCAGCTCGAGCGGAAGCTGTTGATCGGAGGCTCTGGAGGTTTTATTGGAGGGTTTCGACCTGACGCAATCGCGCCTCCCAGCGGAGATAGAATCGAGTCATTCATTGTGCGCATCAGTGCGTATGTTCGCCAATGTTCGTGACACTGAGAGAGAAGTGGCAAAGAGCGACGTGACCAGAAGGGATTTCCGGCGACGCGATGTCCGCTGGGGTCACCACGGGTCATATTACGTGACCCGTAGTGACCCACGCGCCATTGGGTGACATGGGGCACTGACACTGAGGACATGTGAGGTCATGTGGGGTCACCCAGCATCAAGTCACTAAAATGCACACGGGTCACGGGTCTTACATGTGTTAGACGAATTAGACGGATCTTGTAGATACCGAGGTCACTAAGGGCTACGAAGGGTCACGACGGCCAGGCGAGGCCACTCTAGGTTACTCAGGGAACTTATCCAACGCGAACACTTGGAGTCAGCTCTATCACTTTCGGCCCTTGTGTTTCGAATCGACAGCTGACAGCCCAGACTCAGCGTCATTGCGTGTGTCATGCGAGCCAAAAGGTCAGAAACGTCATAGCTCTTCATTATACGCGTCGCTGTGACACATTGACCTTTCTGCGGGCATCAGCTCGATCCGTGGCAGTTGGCACCTCCTTGTTTGGTCCGTTGCCATGACTCGCTCGGTCATGCTCGGTTAGGCCTCAATTCGCTAATCCATCTGCTCTGTCGACCGTTGAGGATGACCATGCGGCAAAACCAAATCTGCGAGTGAATATTGCATTTGACGCAACGCAGGAGTCAGCAGTCCTCTCCTGTGCAACGCAGGAGTCAGGCAGTCCTCTCCTGTGCAACGCAGGAGTCAGCAGTCCTCTCCTGTGCAACGCAGGAGTCAGGCAGTCCTCTCCTGTGCAACGCAGGAGTCAGGCAGTCCTCTCCTGTGCAACGCAGGAGTCAGGCAGTCCTCTCCTGTGCAACGCAGGAGTCAGCAGTCCTCTCCTGTGCAACGCAGGAGTCAGGCAGTCCTCTCCTGTGCAAACGCAGGAGTCAGGCAGTCCTCTCCTGTGCAACGCAGGAGTCAGACAGTCCTCTCCTGTGCAACGCAGGAGTCAGGCAGTCCTCTCCTGTGCAACGCAGGAGTCAGGCAGTCCTCTCCTGTGCAACGCAGAAGTCAGGCAGTCCTCTCCTGTGCAACGCAGGAGTCAGGCAGTCCTCTCCTGTGCAACGCAGGAGTCAGGCAGTCCTCTCCTGTGCAACGCAGGAGTCAGGCAGTCCTCTCCTGTGCAACGCAGGAGTCAGGCAGTCCTCTCCTGTGCAACGCAGGAGTCAGCAGTCC
>JAXIVJ010009560.1:0-50531 GCA_036785665.1 Chirona hameri | reverse complement strand
TACTACAGGGTTTTTCATAATGAATGTTACTTTAAATCAGCAGGAGGAAGACCAAAAATAGTATAAAGCTCGCGGATTTTTAGGTTATATTGTTGCAAAAACGTGAAGGTTTTTATCTGTGCAAAAATTACCCCGAAACAATAAGTATGATGGATGTTATAGGCCAACAATTGCAGAATTATCAGCAAGCTACTTGCATAATTATCGTCTGCCTGCCTGGTGGGCTGCGTTCAGCGGCACGGTAAAATGGGGCTTATACGGCTTCCACCCCAGCTTCTTCCGCATAATCCGCCACACAGTTTGGATGTGGCAACGACTTGGCAATCCTGGGGACAGATGCTTTTCTTGGCTGCTTGATATGGCTCCACCATCTGTCGAATTTTGTCTACGAGCTCAGCTGATGTTGCAGTTCGACCCTGAGGCTTCGATGGGGAGATGGAGCCTGTTGACCGAGACCTTTCCACCAGTCTCTTGAAAGCCATCGTTGATGGTATGCCATTTATTTTCTGAAAGTGACTGCCCAACTTTCGACGCACTGCAGCTATGCTTTTCAGCGCACCATACTGAAGGACTGCCTAAACTGCCTCTTCGTTTGAAAACGGTGCGCTGCAGCGTTTCTTGGGCCTCGACATTGTTGGCTTATAACATCCATCAGACTAATTGGTTCGGGGTAATTTTTGCACAGATAAAACCTTCACGTTTTTGCAACAATATAACCTAACAATCCGCGAGCTTTATAATATTTGTGGTCTTCCTACGGCTGATTTAAAAGTAACATTCATTATGAAAAACCCTGTACATGTCTGCACACTCTCCTGCCCTACACGCAGTCAGCAATGTCAGAGAACACACTCTACTGCCCTACACGCAGTCAGCAATGTCAGAGAACACACTCTCCTGCCCTACACGCAGTCATCAGTGCCGGAGAACAGACTCTCCTGCCCTACATGCAGTCAACAGTGTCGGAGAGCACACTCTCCTGCCCTACATGCAGTCAGTAGTGTCGGAGAACACGCTCCCCTGCCCTACACGCAGTCAGCAATGTCGGAGAACACACTCTCCTGCCCTACACGCAGTCAGCAGTGTCAGAGAACACACTCTCCTGCCCTACACGCAGTCAGTAGTGTCGGAGAACACACTCTCCTGTCCTACATGCAATCAACAGTGTCGGACAACACACTCTCCTGCCCTACACGCAGTCAGCAGTGTCGGAGAACACACTCTCCTGCCCTACATGCAGTCGGAGAACACGTTCCGCTGCCCTACACGAAGTCAGCAGTGTCGGAGAACACACTCTCCTGCCCTACACGCAGTCAACAGTGTCAGAGAACACACTCTCCTGTCCTACACGCAGTCAGCAATGTCGGAGAACACGCTCTCCTGCCCTACACGCAGTCAGCAATGTCAGAGAACACACTCTCCTGCTCTACATACAGTCAGCAATGTCGGAGAACACGCTCTCCTGCCCTACATGCAGTCAGCAATGTCGGAGAACACGCTCCCCTGCCCTACACGCAGTCAGCAATGTCGGAGAACACGCTCTCCTGCCCTACACGCAGACGGAGAACACACTCTCCTGCCCTACACGTAGTCGGAGAACAAACTCTCCTGCCCTACACACAGTCAGCAATGTCGGAGAACACACTTTCCTGCCCTACACGCAGTCAGCAATGTCGGAGAACACACTCTCCTGCCCTACACGCAGTCAAAGTGTCGGATAACACACTCTCCTGCCCTACACGCAGTCGGATAACACACACACACACGCAGTCGGAGAACACACTCTCCTGCCCTACACGCAGTCAGCAATGTCAGAGAACACACTCTCCTGCCCTACATGCAGTCAACAGTGTCGGACAACACACTCTCCTTCCCTACACGCAGTCAGCAGTGTCGGAGAACACACTCTCCTGCCCTACACGCCATCAGCAGTGTCGGAGAACACACTCTCCTGCCCTACATGCAGTCAGCAATGTCAGAGAACACACTCTCCTGCCCTACATGCAGACAGTAGTGTCGGAAAACACACTCTCCTGCCCTACATGCAGTCAGCAGTGTCGGAGAACAGAACACACTCTCCTGCCCTACACGCAGTCAGCAGTGTCGGAGAACACACTCTCCTGCCCTACACGCAGTCAGCAGTGTCGGAGAACACACTCTCCTGCCCTACATGCAATCAGCAATGTCAGAGAACACACTCTCCTGCCCTACATGCAGACAGTAGTGTCGGAAAACACACTCTCCTGCCCTACACGCTGTCAGCAGTGTCGAAGAACACACTCTCCTGCCCTACACGCAGTCAACAGTGTCGGAGAACACACTCTCCTGCCCTACATGCAGTCAGCAGTGTCGGAGAACAGAACACACTCTCCTGCCCTACACGCAGTCAGCAGTGTCGGAGAACACACTCTCCTGCCCTACACGCAGTCAGCAGTGTCGGAGAACACACTCTCCTGCCCTACACGCAGTCAGCAGTGTCGGAGAACACACTCTCCTGCCCTACACGCAGTCAGCAGTGTCGGAGAACACACTCTCCTGCCCTACACGCAGTCAGCAGTGTCGGAGACAGAACACACTCTACTGCCCTACACGCAGACAGCAGTGTCGGAGAACACACTCTCCTGCCCTACACGCAGTCAGCAATGTCGCAGAACACACTCTCCTGCCCTACATGCAGTCAGCAGTGTCGGAGAACAGAACACACTCTCCTGCCCTACACGCAGTCAGCAGTGTCGGAGAACACACTTTACTGCCCTACACGCAGTCAGCAGTGTCGGAGAACACACTCTCCTGCCCTACACGCAGTCAGCAGTGTCGGAGAACAAACTCTCCTGCTCTACACGCAGTCAGCAGTGTCGGAGAACAGAACACACTTTCCTGTCCTACATGCAGTCAGTAGTGCCGGAGAACACACTTTCCTGCCCTAAACGCAGTCAGCAGTGCCAGAGAACACACTCTCCTGCCCTTCACGCAGTCATCAGTGCCGGAGAACACACTCTCCTGCCCTACCCGCTGTCAGCAGTGTCGAAGAACACACTCTCCTTCTCTACATGCAGTCAGTAGTGTCGGAGAACACGCTCTCCTGCCCTATACGCAGTCAGCAGTGTAGGAGAACACACTCTCCTGCCCTACATGCAGTCAGTAGTGTCGGAGAACACACTCTCCTGCCCTACACGCAGTCAGCAGGGTCGGGGAACACACTCTCCTGCCCTACACGCAGTCAACAGTGTCGGAGAACACACTTGCCTGCCCTACACGCAGCCAGCAGTGTCGGAGAACACACTCTCCTACCCTATACGCAGTCAGCACTAACAGAGAACACACTCTGCTGCCCTATGCGCAGTCAGCAGTGTCGGAGAACACACTCTGCTGCCCTACACGCAGTCAGCAGTGTCGGAGAACACACTTGCCTGCCCTACACGCAGCCAGCAGTGTCGGAAAACCCGCTCTCCTGCCCTACACGGAGTCAACAGTGTCGGAGAACACACTTGCCTGCCCTACACGCAGCCAGCAGTGTCGGAGAACACACTCCCCTGCCCTATACGCAGTCAGCAGTGTCGGAGAACACACTCTGCTGCCCTATGCGCAGTCAGCAGTGTCGGAGAACACACTCTGCTGCCCTACACGCAGTCAGCAGTGTCGGAGAACACACTCTCCTGCCCTACATGCAGTCAGCAGTGTCGGAGAACAGAGCACACTTTCCTGCCCTACACGCAGTCGGAGAACACACTCTCCTGCCCTACACGCAGTCAAAGTGTCGGAGAACACACTCTCCTGTCCTACATGCAGTCAACAGTGTCGTACAGCACACTCTCCTGCCCTACACGTAGTCGGAGAACACACTCCCCTGCCCTACACGCAGTCAGCAATGTCGGAGAACACACTCTCATGCCCTACACGCAGTCAAAGTGTCGGAGAACACACTCTCCTGCCCTACATGCAGTCAACATTGTTGGACAACACACTCTCCTGCTCTACACGCAGTCAGCAATGTCGGAGAACACACTCTCCTGCCCTACACGCAGTCAGCAGTGTCGGAGAACACACTCTCTTGCCCTACACGCAGTCAGCAGTGTCGGAGAACAGAGCACACTTTCCTGTCCCACATGCAGGCAGCAGTGTCGGAGAACACACTCTCCTGCCCTACACGCAGTCAGCAGTGTCGGAGAACACACTCTCCTGCCCTACATGCAGTCAGCAATGTCAGAGAACACACTCTCCTGCCCTACATGCAGTCCGTAGTGTTGGAAAACACACGTTCCTGCCCTACACGCAGCCAGCAGTGTCGGAGAACACACACTCCTGCCCTATGCGCAGTCAGCAATGTCGGAGAACACACTCTCCTGCCCTACACGCTGTCAAAGTGTCGGAGAACACACTCCTGTCCTACATGCAGTCAACAGTGTCGGACAACACACTCTCCTGCCCTACACGCAGTCGGAGAACACACTCTCCTGCCCTACACGCAGTCGGAGAACACACTCTCCTGCCCTACACGCAGTCAGCAATGTCGGAGAACACACTCTCATGCCCTACACGCAGTCAAAGTGTCGGAGAACACACTCTCCTGTCCTACATGCAGTCAACAGTGTTGGACAACACACTCTCCTGCCCTACATGCAGTCAGCAATGTCGGAGAACACACTCTCCTGCCCTACACGCAGTCAGCAGTGTCGGAGAACACACTCTCTTGCCCTACACGCAGTCAGCAGTGTCGGAGAACAGAACACACTTTCCTGTCCTACATGCAGGCAGCAGTGTTGGAGAACACACTCTCCTGCCCTACATGCAGTCAGCAATGTCAGAGAACACACTCTCCTGCCATACACGCAGTCATCATTGCCGGAGAACAGAACACACTCTCCTGCCCTACACGCAGTCAGCAGTGTCGGAGAACACACTCTCCTGCCCTACATGCAGTCAGCAATGTCAGAGAACACACTCTCCTGCCCTACATGCAGTCAGTAGTGTCGGAGAACACACGTTCCTGCCCTACATGCAGCCAGCAGTGTCGGAGAACACACACTCCTGCCCTATGCGCAGTCAGCCGTGTCGGAGAACACACTCTGCTGCCCTACACGCAGTCAGCAGTGTCGGAGAACCCGCTCTCCTGCCCTACACGGAGTCAGCAGTGTCAGAGAACAGAACACACTCTCCTGCCCTATACGCAGTCAGCAGTGTCGGATAACACACTCTCCTGCTATATACGCAGTCAGCAGTGTCCGAAAACACACTCTCCTGCCCTACACGCAGTCAGAGAACACACTCTCCTGCCCTACACGCAGTCAGCAGTGTCAGAGAACACACTCTCCTGCCCCCCTACACACAGTCAGCAGTGTCGGAGAACACGCTCTCCTGCCCTACACGCAGTCAGCAGTGTCGGAGAACAGAACACACTCTCCTGCCCTAAACGCAGTCAGCAGTATCGGATAACACACTTCCCTGCCCTACACGCAGTCAACAGTGTCGGAGAACACACTCTCCTGCCCTACACGCAGTCAGCAGTGCTTGAGAACACACTCTCCTGTCCTACATGCAGTCAGCAGTGTCGGAGAACACATTCTCCTGCCCTACACGCAGTCAGCAGTGTCGGAGAACACACTCTCCTGCCCTACACGCAGTCAACAGTGTCGGATAACACACTCTCCTGCCCTACACGCAGTCAGCAGTGTCGGAGAACAGAACACACTTTCCTGTCCTACATGCAGTCAACAGTGCCGGAGAACACACTTTCCTGCCCTACACACAGTCAGCAGTGCCAGAAAACACACTCTCCTGCCCTTCACGCAGTCATCAGTGCCGGAGAACACACTCTCCTGCCCTACCCGCTGTCAGCAGTGTCGAAGAACACACTCTCCTTCCCTACATCCAGTCATTAGTGTCGGAGAACACGCTCCCCTGCCCTACACGCACTCAGCAGGGTCGGGGAACACACTCTCCTGCCCTACACGCAGCCAACAGTGTCGGAGAACACACTTGCCTGCCCTACACGCAGCCAGCAGTGTCGGAGAACACACTCTCCTGCCCTACACGCAGTCAAAGTGTCGGAGAACACACTCTCCTGTCCTACATGCAGTCAACAGTGTCGGACAGCACACTCTCCTGCCCTACACGCAGTCGGAGAAAACACTCTCCTGCCCTACACGCAGTCAGCAATGTCGGAGAACACACTCTCATGCCCTACACGCAGTCAAAGTGTCGGAGAACACACTCTCCTGTCCTACATGCAGTCAACATTGTTGGACAACACACTCTCCTGCTCTACACGCAGTCAGCAATGTCGGAGAACACACTCTCCTGCCCTACACGCAGTCAGCAGTGTCGGAGAACACACTCTCTTGCCCTACACGCAGTCAGCAGTGTCGGAGAACAGAACACACTTTCTTGTCCTACATGCAGGCAGCAGTGTCGGAGAACACACTCTCCTGCCCTACACGCAGTCAGCAGTGTCGGAGAACACACTCTCCTGCCCTACATGCAGTCAGCAATGTCAGAGAACACACTCTCCTGCCCTACATGCAGTCCGTAGTGTTGGAAAACACACGTTCCTGCCCTACACGCAGCCAGCAGTGTCGGAGAACACACACTCCTGCCCTATGCGCAGTCAGAAATGTCGGAGAACACACTCTCCTGCCCTACACGCTGTCAAAGTGTCGGAGAACACACTCCTGTCCTACATGCAGTCAACAGTGTCGGACAACACACTCTCCTGCCCTACACGCAGTCGGAGAACACACTCTACTGCCCTACACGCAGTAGGAGAACACACTCTCCTGCCCTACACGCAGTCAGCAATGTCGGAGAACACACTCTCATGCCCTACACGCAGTCAAAGTGTCGGAGAACACACTCTCCTGTCCTACATGCAGTCAACAGTGTTGGACAACACACTCTCCTGCCCTACATGCAGTCAGCAATGTCGGAGAACACACTCTCCTGCCCTACACGCAGTCAGCAGTGTCGGAGAACACACTCTCTTGCCCTACACGCAGTCAGCAGTGTCGGAGAACAGAACACACTTTCCTTTCCTACATGCAGGCAGCAGTGTTGGAGAACACACTCTCCTGCCCTACATGCAGTCAGCAATGTCAGAGAACACACTCTCCTGCCCTACACGCAGTCATCAGTGCCGGAGAACAGAACACACTCTCCTTCCCTACACGCAGTCAGCAGTGTCGGAGAACACACTCTCCTGCCCTACATGCAGTCAGCAATGTCAGAGAACACACTCTCCTGCCCTACATGCAGTCAGTAGTGTCGGAGAACACACGTTCCTGCCCTACATGCAGCCAGCAGTGTCGGAGAACACACACTCCTGCCCTATGCGCAGTCAGCAGTGTCGGAGAACACACTCTGCTGCCCTAAACGCTGTCAGCAGTGTCGGAGAACCCGCTCTCCTGCCCTACACGGAGTCAGCAGTTTCAGAGAACAGAACACACTCTCCTGCCCTACACGCAGTCAGCAGTGTCGGATAACACACTCCTGCTATATACGCAGTCAGCAGTGTCCGAAAACACACTCTCCTGCCCTACACGCAGTCAGAGAACACACTCTCCTGCCCTACACGCAGTCAGCATTGTCAGAGAACACACTCTCCTGCCCCCTCTACACACAGTCAGCAGTGTCAGAGAACACGCTCTCCTGCCCTACACGCAGTCAGCAGTGTCGGAGAACAGAACACACTCTCCTGCCCTACACGCAGTCAGCAGTATCGGATAACACACTTCCCTGCCCTACACGCAGTCAGCAGTGTCGGAGAACACACTCTCCTGCTCTACACGCAGTCAGCAGTTTTTGAGAACACACTCTCCTGTCCTACATGCAGTCAGCAGTGTCGGAGAACACATTCTCCTGCCCTACACGCAGTCAGCAGTGTCGGAGAACACACTCTCCTGCCCTACACGCAGTCAGCAGTGTCGGAGAACACACTCTCCTGCCCTACGCGCAGTAAGCAGTGTCGGAGACAGAACACACTCTCCTGCCCTACACGCAGTCAGCAGTGTCGGAGACAGAACACACTCTACTGCCCTACACGCAGTCAGCAGTGTCGGAGAACACACTCTCCTGCCCTACACGCAGTCAGCAATGTCGGAGAACACACTCTCCTGCCCTACATGCAGTCAGCAGTGTCGGAGAACAGAACACACTTTCCTGCCTTACACGCAGTCAGCAGTGTCGGAGAACACACTCTCCTGCCCTACACGCAGTCAGCAGTGTCGGAGAACACACTCTTCTGCTCTACACGCAGTCAGCAGTGTCGGAGAACAGAACACACTTTCCTGTCCTACATGCAGTCAGCAGTGCCGGAGAACACACTTTCCTGCCCTACACACAGTCAGCAGTGCCAGAGAACACACTCTCCTGCCCTTCACGCAGTCATCAGTGCCGGAGAACACACTCTCCTGCCCTACCCGCTATCAGCAGTGTCGAAGAACACACTCTCCTTCCCTACATGCAGTCAGTAGTGTCGGAGAACACGCTCTCCTGCCCTACACGCAGTCAGCAGGGTCGGGGAACACACTCTCCTGCCCTACACGCAGCCAACAGTGTCGGAGAACACACTTGCCTGTTCTACACGCAGCCAGCAGTGTCGGAGAACACACTCTCCTGCCCTATACGCAGATAGCAGTGTCGGAGAACACACTCTGCTGCCTTATGCGCAGTCAGCAGTGTCGGAGAACACACTCTGCTGCCCTACACGCAGTCAGCAGTGTCGGAGAACACACTTGCCTGCCCTACACGCAGCCAGCAGTGTCGGAGAACCCGCTCTCCTGCCCTACACGGAGTCAACAGTGTCGGAGAACACACTTGCCTGCCCTACACGCAGCCAGCAGTGTCGGAGAACACACTCTCCTGCCCTATACGCAGTCAGCAGTGTCGGAGAACACACTCTGCTGCCATATGCGCAGTCAGCAGTGTCGGAGAACGCACTCTGCTGCCCTATACGCAGTCAGCAGTGTCGGAGAACACACTCCACTGCCCTACATGCAGTCAGCAGTGTCGGAGAACAGAACGCACTTTCCTACCCTACACGCAGTCGGAGAACACACTCTCCTGCCCTAAACGCAGTCAGCAGTGTCGGAGAACACACTCTCCTGCCCTACATGCAGTCAGCAGTGTCGGAGAACACACTCTCCTGCCCTACATGCAGTCAGCAGTGTCGGAGAACACACTCTCCTGCCCTACACGCAGTCAGCAATGTCGGATAACACACTCTCCTGCCCTACACGCAGTCAACAGTGTCGGACAACACACTCTCCTGTCCTACATGCAGTCAGCAGTGTCGGAAAACACACTCTCCTGCCCTACACGCAGTCGGAGAACACACTCTCCTGCCCTACACGCAGTCAGTAATTTCGGAGAACACACTCTCCTGCCCTACAGCAGTCAAAGTGTCGGAGAACACACTCTCCTGTCCTACATGCAGTCAACAGTGTGGGCAACACACTCTCCTGCCCTACACGCAGTCGGAGAACACACTCTCCTGCTCTACACGCAGCCGGAGAACACACTCTCCTGCCCTACACGCAGTCAGCAATGTCGGAGAACACACTCTCATGCCCTACACGCAGTCAAAGTGTCGGAGAACACACTCCCCTGTCCTACATGCAGTAAACAGTGTTGGACAACACACTCTCCTGCCCTACACGCAGTCAGCAATGTCGGAGAACACACTCTCCTGCCCTACACGCAGTCAGCAGTGTCGGAGATTACACTCTCTTGCCCTACACGCAGTCAGCAGTGTCGGAGAACAGAACACACCTTCCTGTCCTACATGCAGGCAGCAGTGTCGGAGAACACACTCTCCTGCTCTTCACGCAGTCAGCAGTGTCGGAGAACACACTCTCTTGCCCTACATGCAGTCAGCAATGTCAGAGAGCACACTCTCCTGCCCTACATGCAGTCTGTAGTGTCGGAGAACACACGTTCCTGCCCTACACGCAGCCAGCAGTGTCGGAGAACACACACTCCTGCCCTATAAGCAGTCAGCAGTGTCGGAGAACACACTTGCCTGTTCTACACGCAGTCAGCAGTGTCGAATAACATACTCTCCGGCTCTATATGCAGTCAGCAGTGTCCGAAAACACACTCTCCTGCCCTACACGAAGTCAGCAGTGTCGGAGAATACACTTTCCTGCCCTACACGCAGTCAGCAATGTCGGAGAACACACTCTCCTGCCCTACACGCAGTCAGCAATGTCGGAGAACACACTCTCCTGCCATACACACAGTCAAAGTGTCGGAGAACACACTCTCCTGTCCTACATGCAGTCAACAGTGTCGGACAACACACTCTCCTGCCCTACACGCAGTCGGAGAACACACTCTCCTGCCCTACACGCAGTCAGTAATTTCAGAGAACGCACTCTCCTGCCCTACACGCAGTCAAAGTGTCGGAGAACACACTCTCCTGTCCTACATGCAGTCAACAGTGTTGGACAACATACTCTCCTGCCCTGCACGCAGTCAGCAGTGTCGAAGAACACACTCTCTTTCCCTACATGTAGTCAGTAGTGTCGGAGAACACACTCTCCTGCCCTACACGCAGTCAGCAGGGTCGGGGAACACATTCTCCTGCCCTATACACAGTCAACAGTGTCGGAGAACACACTTTCCTGCCCTACACGCAGCCAGCAGTGTCGGAGAACACACACTCCTGCCCTATACGCAGTGAGCAGTGTCGGAGAACACACTCTGCTGCCATACACCCAGTCAGCAGTGTCAGAGAACCCGCTCTCCTGCCCTACACGGAGTCAGCAGTGTCGGAGAACAGAACACACTCTACTGCCCTACACGCAGTCATCAGTGCCGTAGAACACACTCTCCTGCCCTACACGCAGTCAGCAGTGTCGGAGAACAGAACACACTCTCCTGCCCTACACACAGCCAGCAGTGTCGGAGAACACACTCTCCTGCCCTACGCGCAGTCAGCAGTGTCGGAGACAGAACACACTCTCCTGCCCTACACGCAGTCAGCAGTGTCGGAGACAGAACACACTCTACTGCCCTACACGCAGTCAGCAGTGTCGGAGAACACACTCTCCTGCCCTACACGCAGTCAGCAATGTCGGAGAACACACTCTCCTGCCCTACATGCAGTCAGCAGTGTCGGAGAACAGAACACACTTGCCTGCCCTACACGCAGTCAGCAGTGTCGGAGAACACACTCTCCTGCCCTACACGCAGTCAGCAGTGTCGGAGAACACACTCTTCTGCTCTACACGCAGTCAGCAGTGTCGGAGAACAGAACACACTTTCCTGTCCTACATGCAGTCAGCAGTGCCGGAGAACACACTTTCCTGCCCTACACACAGTCAGCAGTGCCAGAAAACACACTCTCCTGCCCTTCACGCAGTCATCAGTGCCGGAGAACACACTCTCCTGCCCTACCCGCTGTCAGCAGTGTCGAAGAACACACTCTCCTTCCCTACATCCAGTCAGTAGTGTCGGAGAACACGCTCCCCTGACCTACACGCACTCAGCAGGGTCGGGAAACACACTCTCCTGCCCTACACGCAGCCAACAGTGTCGGAGAACACACTTGCCTGCCCTACACGCAGCCAGCAGTGTCGGAGAACACACTCTCCTGCCCTACACGCAGTCAAAGTGTCGGAGAACACACTCTCCTGTCCTACATGCAGTCAACAGTGTCGGACAGCACACTCTCCTGCCCTACACGCAGTCGGAGAAAACACTCTCCTGCCCTACACGCAGTCAGCAATGTCGGAGAACACACTCTCATGCCCTACACGCAGTCAAAGTGTCGGAGAACACACTCTCCTGTCCTAAATGCAGTCAACATTGTTGGACAACACACTCTCCTGCTCTACACGCAGTCAGCAATGTCGGAGAACACACTCTCCTGCCCTACACGCAGTCAGCAGTGTCGGAGAACACACTCTCTTGCCCTACACGCAGTCAGCAGTGTCGGAGAACAGAACACACTTTCTTGTCCTACATGCAGGCAGCAGTGTCGGAGAACACACTCTCCTGCCCTACACGCAGTCAGCAGTGTCGGAGAACACACTCTCCTGCCCTACATGCAGTCAGCAATGTCAGAGAACACACTCTCCTGCCCTACATGCAGTCCGTAGTGTTGGAAAACACACGTTCCTGCCCTACACGCAGCCAGCAGTGTCGGAGAAAACACACTCCTGCCCTATGCGCAGTCAGAAATGTCGGAGAACACACTCTCCTGCCCTACACGCTGTCAAAGTGTCGGAGAACACACTCCTGTCCTACATGCAGTCAACAGTGTCGGACAACACACTCTCCTGCCCTACACGCAGTCGGAGAACACACTCTACTGCCCTACACGCAGTAGGAGAACACACTCTCCTGCCCTACACGCAGTCAGCAATGTCGGAGAACACACTCTCATGCCCTACACGCAGTCAAAGTGTCGGAGAACACACTCTCCTGTCCTACATGCAGTCAACAGTGTTGGACAACACACTCTCCTGCCCTGCATGCAGTCAGCAATGTCGGAGAACACACTCTCCTGCCCTACACGCAGTCAGCAGTGTCGGAGAACACACTCTCTTGCCCTACACGCAGTCAGCAGTGTCGGAGAACAGAAAACACTTTCCTTTCCTACATGCAGGCAGCAGTGTTGGAGAACACACTCTCCTGCCCTACATGCAGTCAGCAATGTCAGAGAACACACTCTCCTGCCCTACACGCAGTCATCAGTGCCGGAGAACAGAACACACTCTCCTGCCCTACACGCAGTCAGCAGTGTCGGAGAACACACTCTCCTGCCCTACATGCAGTCAGCAATGTCAGAGAACACACTCTCCTGCCCTACATGCAGTCAGTAGTGTCGGAGAACACACGTTCCTGCCCTACATGCAGCCAGCAGTGTCGGAGAACACACACTCCTGCCCTATGCGCAGTCAGCAGTGTCGGAGAACACACTCTGCTGCCCTAAACGCTGTCAGCAGTGTCGGAGAACCCGCTCTCCTGCCCTACACGGAGTCAGCAGTGTCAGAGAACAGAACACACTTTCCTGCCCTACACGCAGTCAGCAGTGTCGGATAACACACTCCTGCTATATACGCAGTCAGCAGTGTCCGAAAACACACTCTCCTGCCCTACACGCAGTCAGAGAACACACTCTCCTGCCCCCTCTACACACAGTCAGCAGTGTCAGAGAACACGCTCTCCTGCCCTACACGCAGTCAGCAGTGTCGGAAAACAGAACACAGTCTCCTGCCCTACACGCAGTCAGCAGTATCGGATAACACACTTCCCTGCCCTACACGCAGTCAGCAGTGTCGGAGAACACACTCTCCTGCTCTACACGCAGTCAGCAGTTTTTGAGAACACACTCTCCTGTCCTACATGCAGTCAGCAGTGTCGGAGAACACATTCTCCTGCCCTACACGCAGTCAGCAGTGTCGGAGAACACACTCTCCTGCCCTTCACGCAGTCAACAGTGTCGGATAACACACTCTCCTGCCCTACACGCAGTCAGCAGTGTCGGAGAACAGAACACACTTTCCTGTCCTACACGCAGTCAGCAGTGTCGGAGAACACACTCTACTGCCCTACACGCAGTCATCAGTGCCGTAGAACACACTCTCCTGCCCTACACGCAGTCAGCAGTGTTTGAGAACACACTCCCCTGTCCTACCTGCAGTCAGCAGTGTCGGAGAACACATTATCCTGCCCTACACGCAGTCAGCAGTGTCGGAGAACACACTCTCCTGCCCTACACGCAGTCAACAGTGTCGGATAACACACTCTCCTGCCCTACACGCAGTCAGCAGTGTCGGAGAACAGAACACACTTTCCTGTCCTACACGCAGTCAGCAGTGTCGGAGAACACACTCTACTGCCCTACACGCAGTCATCAGTGCCGTAGAACACACTCTCCTGCCCTACACGCAGTCAGCAGTGTTTGAGAACACACTCCCCTGTCCTACCTGCAGTCAGCAGTGTCGGAGAACACATTATCCTGCCCTACACGCAGTCAGAAGTGTCGGAGAACACACTCTCCTGCCCTACACGCAGTCAGCAGTGTCGGAGAACACACTCTTCTGCTCTACACGCAGTCAGCAGTGTCGGAGAACACACTCTACTGCCCTACACGCAGTCATCAGTGCCGTAGAACACACTCTCCTGCCCTACACGCAGTCAGCAGTGTTTGAGAACACACTCCCCTGTCCTACCTGCAGTCAGCAGTGTCGGAGAACACATTATCCTGCTCTACACGCAGTCAGCAGTATCGGATAACACACTCCTGCCCTACACGCAGTCAGCAGTGTCGGAGAACACACTCTCCTGCCCTACGCGCAGTAAGCAGAACACACTCTCCTGCCCTACACGCAGTCAGCAGTGTCGGAGACAGAACACACGCTACTGCCCTACACGCAGTCAGCAGTGTCGGAGAACACACTCTCCTGCCCTACACGCAGTCAGCAATGTCGGAGAACACACTCTCCTGCCCTACATGCAGTCAGCAGTGTCGGAGAACAGAACACACTTTCCTGCCTTACACGCAGTCAGCAGTGTCGGAGAACACACTCTCCTGCCCTACACGCAGTCAGCAGTGTCGGAGAACACACTCTTCTGCTCTACACGCAGTCAGCAGTGTCGGAGAACAGAACACACTTTCCTGTCCTACATGCAGTCAGCAGTGCCGGAGAACACACTTTCCTGCCCTACACACAGTCAGCAGTGCCAGAGAACACACTCTCCTGCCCTTCACGCAGTCATCAGTGCCAGAGAACAAACTCTCCTGCCCTACCCGCTATCAGCAGTGTCGAAGAACACACTCTCCTTCCCTACATGCAGTCAGTAGTGTCGGAGAACACGCTCTCCTGCCCTACACGCAGTCAGCAGGGTCGGGGAACACACTCTCCTGCCCTACACGCAGCCAACAGTGTCGGAGAACACACTTGCCTGTTCTACACGTAGCCAGCAGTGTCGGAGAACACACTCTCCTGCCCTATACGCAGATAGCAGTGTCGGAGAACACACTCTGCTGCCTTATGCGCAGTCAGCAGTGTCGGAGAACACACTCTGCTGCCCTACACGCAGTCAGCAGTGTCGGAGAACACACTTGCCTGCCCTACACGCAGCCAGCAGTGTCGGAGAACCCGCTCTCCTGCCCTACACGGAGTCAACAGTGTCGGAGAACACACTTGCCTGCCCTACACGCAGCCAGCAGTGTCGGAGAACACACTCTCCTGCCCTATACGCAGTCAGCAGTGTCGGAGAACACACTCTGCTGCCCTATGCGCAGTCAGCAGTGTCGGAGAACGCACTCTGCTGCCCTATTCGCAGTCAGCAGTGTCGGAGAACACACTCCACTTCCCTACATGCAGTCAGCAGTGTCGGAGAACAGAACGCACTTTCCTACCCTACACGCAGTCGGAGAACACACTCTCCTGCCCTAAACGCAGTCAGCAGTGTCGGAGAACACACTCTCCTGCCCTACATGCAGTCAGCAGTGTCGGAGAACACACTCTCCTGCCCTACATGCAGTCAGCAGTGTCGGAGAACACACTCTCCTGCCCTACACGCAGTCAGCAATGTCGGATAACACACTCTCCTGCCCTACACGCAGTCAACAGTGTCGGACAACACACTCTCCTGTCCTACATGCAGTCAGCAGTGTCGGAAAACACACTCTCCTGCCCTACACGCAGTCGGAGAACACACTCTCCTGCCCTACACGCAGTCAGTAATTTCGGAGAACACACTCTCCTGCCCTACACGCAGTCAAAGTGTCGGAGAACACACTCTCCTGTCCTACATGCAGTCAACAGTGTGGGCAACACACTCTCCTGCCCTACACGCAGTCGGAGAACACACTCTCCTGCTCTACACGCAGCCGGAGAACACACTCTCCTGCCCTACACGCAGTCAGCATTGTCAGAGAACACACTCTCCTGCCCCCTCTACACACAGTCAGCAGTGTCAGAGAACACGCTCTCCTGCCCTACACGCAGTCAGCAGTGTCGGAGAACAGAACACACTCTCCTGCCCTACACGCAGTCAGCAGTATCGGATAACACACTTCCCTGCCCTACACGCAGTCAGCAGTGTCGGAGAACACACTCTCCTGCTCTACACGCAGTCAGCAGTTTTTGAGAACACACTCTCCTGTCCTACATGCAGTCAGCAGTGTCGGAGAACACACACTCCTGCCCTATGCGCAGTCAGAAATGTCGGAGAACACACTCTCATGCCCTACACGCAGTCAAAGTGTCGGAGAACACACTCTCCTGTCCTACATGCAGTCAACAGTGTTGGACAACACACTCTCCTGCCCTACATGCAGTCAGCAATGTCGGAGAACACACTCTCCTGCCCTACACGCAGTCAGCAGTGTCGGAGAACACACTCTCTTGCCCTACACGCAGTCAGCAGTGTCGGAGAACAGAACACACTTTCCTTTCCTACATGCAGGCAGCAGTGTTGGAGAACACACTCTCCTGCCCTACATGCAGTCAGCAATGTCAGAGAACACACTCTCCTGCCCTACACGCAGTCATCAGTGCCGGAGAACAGAACACACTCTCCTTCCCTACACGCAGTCAGCAGTGTCGGAGAACACACTCTCCTGCCCTACATGCAGTCAGCAATGTCAGAGAACACACTCTCCTGCCCTACATGCAGTCAGTAGTGTCGGAGAACACACGTTCCTGCCCTACATGCAGCCAGCAGTGTCGGAGAACACACACTCCTGCCCTATGCGCAGTCAGCAGTGTCGGAGAACACACTCTGCTGCCCTAAACGCTGTCAGCAGTGTCGGAGAACCCGCTCTCCTGCCCTACACGGAGTCAGCAGTTTCAGAGAACAGAACACACTCTCCTGCCCTACACGCAGTCAGCAGTGTCGGATAACACACTCCTGCTATATACGCAGTCAGCAGTGTCCGAAAACACACTCTCCTGCCCTACACGCAGTCAGAGAACACACTCTCCTGCCCTACACGCAGTCAGCATTGTCAGAGAACACACTCTCCTGCCCCCTCTACACACAGTCAGCAGTGTCAGAGAACACGCTCTCCTGCCCTACACGCAGTCAGCAGTGTCGGAGAACAGAACACACTCTCCTGCCCTACACGCAGTCAGCAGTATCGGATAACACACTTCCCTGCCCTACACGCAGTCAGCAGTGTCGGAGAACACACTCTCCTGCTCTACACGCAGTCAGCAGTTTTTGAGAACACACTCTCCTGTCCTACATGCAGTCAGCAGTGTCGGAGAACACATTCTCCTGCCCTACACGCAGTCAGCAGTGTCGGAGAACACACTCTCCTGCCCTACACGCAGTCAGCAGTGTCGGAGAACACACTCTCCTGCCCTACGCGCAGTAAGCAGTGTCGGAGACAGAACACACTCTCCTGCCCTACACGCAGTCAGCAGTGTCGGAGACAGAACACACTCTACTGCCCTACACGCAGTCAGCAGTGTCGGAGAACACACTCTCCTGCCCTACACGCAGTCAGCAATGTCGGAGAACACACTCTCCTGCCCTACATGCAGTCAGCAGTGTCGGAGAACAGAACACACTTTCCTGCCTTACACGCAGTCAGCAGTGTCGGAGAACACACTCTCCTGCCCTACACGCAGTCAGCAGTGTCGGAGAACACACTCTTCTGCTCTACACGCAGTCAGCAGTGTCGGAGAACAGAACACACTTTCCTGTCCTACATGCAGTCAGCAGTGCCGGAGAACACACTTTCCTGCCCTACACACAGTCAGCAGTGCCAGAGAACACACTCTCCTGCCCTTCACGCAGTCATCAGTGCCGGAGAACACACTCTCCTGCCCTACCCGCTATCAGCAGTGTCGAAGAACACACTCTCCTTCCCTACATGCAGTCAGTAGTGTCGGAGAACACGCTCTCCTGCCCTACACGCAGTCAGCAGGGTCGGGGAACACACTCTCCTGCCCTACACGCAGCCAACAGTGTCGGAGAACACACTTGCCTGTTCTACACGCAGCCAGCAGTGTCGGAGAACACACTCTCCTGCCCTATACGCAGATAGCAGTGTCGGAGAACACACTCTGCTGCCTTATGCGCAGTCAGCAGTGTCGGAGAACACACTCTGCTGCCCTACACGCAGTCAGCAGTGTCGGAGAACACACTTGCCTGCCCTACACGCAGCCAGCAGTGTCGGAGAACCCGCTCTCCTGCCCTACACGGAGTCAACAGTGTCGGAGAACACACTTGCCTGCCCTACACGCAGCCAGCAGTGTCGGAGAACACACTCTCCTGCCCTATACGCAGTCAGCAGTGTCGGAGAACACACTCTGCTGCCATATGCGCAGTCAGCAGTGTCGGAGAACGCACTCTGCTGCCCTATACGCAGTCAGCAGTGTCGGAGAACACACTCCACTGCCCTACATGCAGTCAGCAGTGTCGGAGAACAGAACGCACTTTCCTACCCTACACGCAGTCGGAGAACACACTCTCCTGCCCTAAACGCAGTCAGCAGTGTCGGAGAACACACTCTCCTGCCCTACATGCAGTCAGCAGTGTCGGAGAACACACTCTCCTGCCCTACATGCAGTCAGCAGTGTCGGAGAACACACTCTCCTGCCCTACACGCAGTCAGCAATGTCGGATAACACACTCTCCTGCCCTACACGCAGTCAACAGTGTCGGACAACACACTCTCCTGTCCTACATGCAGTCAGCAGTGTCGGAAAACACACTCTCCTGCCCTACACGCAGTCGGAGAACACACTCTCCTGCCCTACACGCAGTCAGTAATTTCGGAGAACACACTCTCCTGCCCTACAGCAGTCAAAGTGTCGGAGAACACACTCTCCTGTCCTACATGCAGTCAACAGTGTGGGCAACACACTCTCCTGCCCTACACGCAGTCGGAGAACACACTCTCCTGCTCTACACGCAGCCGGAGAACACACTCTCCTGCCCTACACGCAGTCAGCAATGTCGGAGAACACACTCTCATGCCCTACACGCAGTCAAAGTGTCGGAGAACACACTCCCCTGTCCTACATGCAGTAAACAGTGTTGGACAACACACTCTCCTGCCCTACACGCAGTCAGCAATGTCGGAGAACACACTCTCCTGCCCTACACGCAGTCAGCAGTGTCGGAGATTACACTCTCTTGCCCTACACGCAGTCAGCAGTGTCGGAGAACAGAACACACCTTCCTGTCCTACATGCAGGCAGCAGTGTCGGAGAACACACTCTCCTGCTCTTCACGCAGTCAGCAGTGTCGGAGAACACACTCTCTTGCCCTACATGCAGTCAGCAATGTCAGAGAGCACACTCTCCTGCCCTACATGCAGTCTGTAGTGTCGGAGAACACACGTTCCTGCCCTACACGCAGCCAGCAGTGTCGGAGAACACACACTCCTGCCCTATAAGCAGTCAGCAGTGTCGGAGAACACACTTGCCTGTTCTACACGCAGTCAGCAGTGTCGAATAACATACTCTCCGGCTCTATATGCAGTCAGCAGTGTCCGAAAACACACTCTCCTGCCCTACACGAAGTCAGCAGTGTCGGAGAATACACTTTCCTGCCCTACACGCAGTCAGCAATGTCGGAGAACACACTCTCCTGCCCTACACGCAGTCAGCAATGTCGGAGAACACACTCTCCTGCCATACACACAGTCAAAGTGTCGGAGAACACACTCTCCTGTCCTACATGCAGTCAACAGTGTCGGACAACACACTCTCCTGCCCTACACGCAGTCGGAGAACACACTCTCCTGCCCTACACGCAGTCAGTAATTTCAGAGAACGCACTCTCCTGCCCTACACGCAGTCAAAGTGTCGGAGAACACACTCTCCTGTCCTACATGCAGTCAACAGTGTTGGACAACATACTCTCCTGCCCTGCACGCAGTCAGCAGTGTCGAAGAACACACTCTCTTTCCCTACATGTAGTCAGTAGTGTCGGAGAACACACTCTCCTGCCCTACACGCAGTCAGCAGGGTCGGGGAACACATTCTCCTGCCCTATACACAGTCAACAGTGTCGGAGAACACACTTTCCTGCCCTACACGCAGCCAGCAGTGTCGGAGAACACACACTCCTGCCCTATACGCAGTGAGCAGTGTCGGAGAACACACTCTGCTGCCATACACCCAGTCAGCAGTGTCAGAGAACCCGCTCTCCTGCCCTACACGGAGTCAGCAGTGTCGGAGAACAGAACACACTCTACTGCCCTACACGCAGTCATCAGTGCCGTAGAACACACTCTCCTGCCCTACACGCAGTCAGCAGTGTCGGAGAACAGAACACACTCTCCTGCCCTACACACAGCCAGCAGTGTCGGAGAACACACTCTCCTGCCCTACGCGCAGTCAGCAGTGTCGGAGACAGAACACACTCTCCTGCCCTACACGCAGTCAGCAGTGTCGGAGACAGAACACACTCTACTGCCCTACACGCAGTCAGCAGTGTCGGAGAACACACTCTCCTGCCCTACACGCAGTCAGCAATGTCGGAGAACACACTCTCCTGCCCTACATGCAGTCAGCAGTGTCGGAGAACAGAACACACTTGCCTGCCCTACACGCAGTCAGCAGTGTCGGAGAACACACTCTCCTGCCCTACACGCAGTCAGCAGTGTCGGAGAACACACTCTTCTGCTCTACACGCAGTCAGCAGTGTCGGAGAACAGAACACACTTTCCTGTCCTACATGCAGTCAGCAGTGCCGGAGAACACACTTTCCTGCCCTACACACAGTCAGCAGTGCCAGAAAACACACTCTCCTGCCCTTCACGCAGTCATCAGTGCCGGAGAACACACTCTCCTGCCCTACCCGCTGTCAGCAGTGTCGAAGAACACACTCTCCTTCCCTACATCCAGTCAGTAGTGTCGGAGAACACGCTCCCCTGACCTACACGCACTCAGCAGGGTCGGGAAACACACTCTCCTGCCCTACACGCAGCCAACAGTGTCGGAGAACACACTTGCCTGCCCTACACGCAGCCAGCAGTGTCGGAGAACACACTCTCCTGCCCTACACGCAGTCAAAGTGTCGGAGAACACACTCTCCTGTCCTACATGCAGTCAACAGTGTCGGACAGCACACTCTCCTGCCCTACACGCAGTCGGAGAAAACACTCTCCTGCCCTACACGCAGTCAGCAATGTCGGAGAACACACTCTCATGCCCTACACGCAGTCAAAGTGTCGGAGAACACACTCTCCTGTCCTAAATGCAGTCAACATTGTTGGACAACACACTCTCCTGCTCTACACGCAGTCAGCAATGTCGGAGAACACACTCTCCTGCCCTACACGCAGTCAGCAGTGTCGGAGAACACACTCTCTTGCCCTACACGCAGTCAGCAGTGTCGGAGAACAGAACACACTTTCTTGTCCTACATGCAGGCAGCAGTGTCGGAGAACACACTCTCCTGCCCTACACGCAGTCAGCAGTGTCGGAGAACACACTCTCCTGCCCTACATGCAGTCAGCAATGTCAGAGAACACACTCTCCTTCCCTACATGCAGTCCGTAGTGTTGGAAAACACACGTTCCTGCCCTACACGCAGCCAGCAGTGTCGGAGAAAACACACTCCTGCCCTATGCGCAGTCAGAAATGTCGGAGAACACACTCTCCTGCCCTACACGCTGTCAAAGTGTCGGAGAACACACTCCTGTCCTACATGCAGTCAACAGTGTCGGACAACACACTCTCCTGCCCTACACGCAGTCGGAGAACACACTCTACTGCCCTACACGCAGTAGGAGAACACACTCTCCTGCCCTACACGCAGTCAGCAATGTCGGAGAACACACTCTCATGCCCTACACGCAGTCAAAGTGTCGGAGAACACACTCTCCTGTCCTACATGCAGTCAACAGTGTTGGACAACACACTCTCCTGCCCTGCATGCAGTCAGCAATGTCGGAGAACACACTCTCCTGCCCTACACGCAGTCAGCAGTGTCGGAGAACACACTCTCTTGCCCTACACGCAGTCAGCAGTGTCGGAGAACAGAAAACACTTTCCTTTCCTACATGCAGGCAGCAGTGTTGGAGAACACACTCTCCTGCCCTACATGCAGTCAGCAATGTCAGAGAACACACTCTCCTGCCCTACACGCAGTCATCAGTGCCGGAGAACAGAACACACTCTCCTGCCCTACACGCAGTCAGCAGTGTCGGAGAACACACTCTCCTGCCCTACATGCAGTCAGCAATGTCAGAGAACACACTCTCCTGCCCTACATGCAGTCAGTAGTGTCGGAGAACACACGTTCCTGCCCTACATGCAGCCAGCAGTGTCGGAGAACACACACTCCTGCCCTATGCGCAGTCAGCAGTGTCGGAGAACACACTCTGCTGCCCTAAACGCTGTCAGCAGTGTCGGAGAACCCGCTCTCCTGCCCTACACGGAGTCAGCAGTGTCAGAGAACAGAACACACTTTCCTGCCCTACACGCAGTCAGCAGTGTCGGATAACACACTCCTGCTATATACGCAGTCAGCAGTGTCCGAAAACACACTCTCCTGCCCTACACGCAGTCAGAGAACACACTCTCCTGCCCCCTCTACACACAGTCAGCAGTGTCAGAGAACACGCTCTCCTGCCCTACACGCAGTCAGCAGTGTCGGAAAACAGAACACAGTCTCCTGCCCTACACGCAGTCAGCAGTATCGGATAACACACTTCCCTGCCCTACACGCAGTCAGCAGTGTCGGAGAACACACTCTCCTGCTCTACACGCAGTCAGCAGTTTTTGAGAACACACTCTCCTGTCCTACATGCAGTCAGCAGTGTCGGAGAACACATTCTCCTGCCCTACACGCAGTCAGCAGTGTCGGAGAACACACTCTCCTGCCCTACACGCAGTCAACAGTGTCGGATAACACACTCTCCTGCCCTACACGCAGTCAGCAGTGTCGGAGAACAGAACACACTTTCCTGTCCTACACGCAGTCAGCAGTGTCGGAGAACACACTCTACTGCCCTACACGCAGTCATCAGTGCCGTAGAACACACTCTCCTGCCCTACACGCAGTCAGCAGTGTTTGAGAACACACTCCCCTGTCCTACCTGCAGTCAGCAGTGTCGGAGAACACATTATCCTGCCCTACACGCAGTCAGCAGTGTCGGAGAACACACTCTCCTGCCCTACACGCAGTCAACAGTGTCGGATAACACACTCTCCTGCCCTACACGCAGTCAGCAGTGTCGGAGAACAGAACACACTTTCCTGTCCTACACGCAGTCAGCAGTGTCGGAGAACACACTCTACTGCCCTACACGCAGTCATCAGTGCCGTAGAACACACTCTCCTGCCCTACACGCAGTCAGCAGTGTTTGAGAACACACTCCCCTGTCCTACCTGCAGTCAGCAGTGTCGGAGAACACATTATCCTGCCCTACACGCAGTCAGAAGTGTCGGAGAACACACTCTCCTGCCCTACACGCAGTCAGCAGTGTCGGAGAACACACTCTTCTGCTCTACACGCAGTCAGCAGTGTCGGAGAACACACTCTACTGCCCTACACGCAGTCATCAGTGCCGTAGAACACACTCTCCTGCCCTACACGCAGTCAGCAGTGTTTGAGAACACACTCCCCTGTCCTACCTGCAGTCAGCAGTGTCGGAGAACACATTATCCTGCTCTACACGCAGTCAGCAGTATCGGATAACACACTCCTGCCCTACACGCAGTCAGCAGTGTCGGAGAACACACTCTCCTGCCCTACGCGCAGTAAGCAGAACACACTCTCCTGCCCTACACGCAGTCAGCAGTGTCGGAGACAGAACACACGCTACTGCCCTACACGCAGTCAGCAGTGTCGGAGAACACACTCTCCTGCCCTACACGCAGTCAGCAATGTCGGAGAACACACTCTCCTGCCCTACATGCAGTCAGCAGTGTCGGAGAACAGAACACACTTTCCTGCCTTACACGCAGTCAGCAGTGTCGGAGAACACACTCTCCTGCCCTACACGCAGTCAGCAGTGTCGGAGAACACACTCTTCTGCTCTACACGCAGTCAGCAGTGTCGGAGAACAGAACACACTTTCCTGTCCTACATGCAGTCAGCAGTGCCGGAGAACACACTTTCCTGCCCTACACACAGTCAGCAGTGCCAGAGAACACACTCTCCTGCCCTTCACGCAGTCATCAGTGCCAGAGAACAAACTCTCCTGCCCTACCCGCTATCAGCAGTGTCGAAGAACACACTCTCCTTCCCTACATGCAGTCAGTAGTGTCGGAGAACACGCTCTCCTGCCCTACACGCAGTCAGCAGGGTCGGGGAACACACTCTCCTGCCCTACACGCAGCCAACAGTGTCGGAGAACACACTTGCCTGTTCTACACGTAGCCAGCAGTGTCGGAGAACACACTCTCCTGCCCTATACGCAGATAGCAGTGTCGGAGAACACACTCTGCTGCCTTATGCGCAGTCAGCAGTGTCGGAGAACACACTCTGCTGCCCTACACGCAGTCAGCAGTGTCGGAGAACACACTTGCCTGCCCTACACGCAGCCAGCAGTGTCGGAGAACCCGCTCTCCTGCCCTACACGGAGTCAACAGTGTCGGAGAACACACTTGCCTGCCCTACACGCAGCCAGCAGTGTCGGAGAACACACTCTCCTGCCCTATACGCAGTCAGCAGTGTCGGAGAACACACTCTGCTGCCCTATGCGCAGTCAGCAGTGTCGGAGAACGCACTCTGCTGCCCTATTCGCAGTCAGCAGTGTCGGAGAACACACTCCACTTCCCTACATGCAGTCAGCAGTGTCGGAGAACAGAACGCACTTTCCTACCCTACACGCAGTCGGAGAACACACTCTCCTGCCCTAAACGCAGTCAGCAGTGTCGGAGAACACACTCTCCTGCCCTACATGCAGTCAGCAGTGTCGGAGAACACACTCTCCTGCCCTACATGCAGTCAGCAGTGTCGGAGAACACACTCTCCTGCCCTACACGCAGTCAGCAATGTCGGATAACACACTCTCCTGCCCTACACGCAGTCAACAGTGTCGGACAACACACTCTCCTGTCCTACATGCAGTCAGCAGTGTCGGAAAACACACTCTCCTGCCCTACACGCAGTCGGAGAACACACTCTCCTGCCCTACACGCAGTCAGTAATTTCGGAGAACACACTCTCCTGCCCTACACGCAGTCAAAGTGTCGGAGAACACACTCTCCTGTCCTACATGCAGTCAACAGTGTGGGCAACACACTCTCCTGCCCTACACGCAGTCGGAGAACACACTCTCCTGCTCTACACGCAGCCGGAGAACACACTCTCCTGCCCTACACGCAGTCAGCATTGTCAGAGAACACACTCTCCTGCCCCCTCTACACACAGTCAGCAGTGTCAGAGAACACGCTCTCCTGCCCTACACGCAGTCAGCAGTGTCGGAGAACAGAACACACTCTCCTGCCCTACACGCAGTCAGCAGTATCGGATAACACACTTCCCTGCCCTACACGCAGTCAGCAGTGTCGGAGAACACACTCTCCTGCTCTACACGCAGTCAGCAGTTTTTGAGAACACACTCTCCTGTCCTACATGCAGTCAGCAGTGTCGGAGAACACATTCTCCTGCCCTACACGCAGTCAGCAGTGTCGGAGAACACACTCTCCTGCCCTACACGCAGTCAACAGTGTCGGATAACACACTCTCCTGCCCTACACGCAGTCATCAGTGCCGTAGAACACACTCTCCTGCCCTACACGCAGTCAGCAGTGTTTGAGAACACACTCCCCCTGTCCTACCTGCAGTCAGCAGTGTCGGAGAACACATTATCCTGCCCTACACGCAGTCAGCAGTGTCGGAGAACACACTCTCCTGCCCTACACGCAGTCAACAGTGTCGGATAACACACTCTCCTGCCCTACACGCAGTCAGCAGTGTCGGAGAACAGTACACACTTTCCTGTCCTACACGCAGTCCGCAGTGTCGGAGAACACACTCTACTGCCCTACACGCAGTCATCAGTGCCGTAGAACACACTCTCCTGCCCTACACGCAGTCAGCAGTGTTTGAGAACACACTCCCCTGTCCTACCTGCAGTCAGCAGTGTCGGAGAACACATTATCCTGCCCTACACGCAGTCAGCAGTGTCGGAGAACACACTCTCCTGCCCTACACGCAGTCAGCAGTGTCGGAGAACACACTCTCCTGCCCTACACGCAGTCAACAGTGTCGGATAACACACTCTCCTGCCCTACACGCAGTCATCAGTGCCGTAGAACACACTCTCCTGCCCTACACGCAGTCAGCAGTGTTTGAGAACACACTCCCCTGTCCTACCTGCAGTCAGCAGTGTCGGAGAACACATTATCCTGCCCTACACGCAGTCAGCAGTGTCGGAGAACACATTATCCTGCTCTACACGCAGTCAGCAGTATCGGATAACACACTCTCCTGCCCTACACGCAGTCAGCAGTGTCGGAGAACACACTCTCCTGCCCTACGCGCAGTAAGCAGTGTCGGAGACAGAACACACTCTCCTGCCCTACACGCAGTCAGCAGTGTCGGAGACAGAACACACTCTACTGCCCTACACGCAGTCAGCAGTGTCGGAGAACACACTCTCCTGCCCTACACGCAGTCAGCAATGTCGGAGAACACACTCTCCTGCCCTACATGCAGTCAGCAGTGTCGGAGAACAGAACACACTTTCCTGCCTTACACGCAGTCAGCAGTGTCGGAGAACACACTCTCCTGCCCTACACGCAGTCAGCAGTGTCGGAGAACACACTCTTCTGCTCTACACGCAGTCAGCAGTGTCGGAGAACAGAACACACTTTCCTGTCCTACATGCAGTCAGCAGTGCCGGAGAACACACTTTCCTGCCCTACACACAGTCAGCAGTGCCAGAGAACACACTCTCCTGCCCTTCACGCAGTCATCAGTGCCAGAGAACACACTCTCCTGCCCTACCCGCTATCAGCAGTGTCGAAGAACACACTCTCCTTCCCTACATGCAGTCAGTAGTGTCGGAGAACACGCTCTCCTGCCCTACACGCAGTCAGCAGGGTCGGGGAACACACTCTCCTGCCCTACACGCAGCCAACAGTGTCGGAGAACACACTTGCCTGTTCTACACGCAGCCAGCAGTGTCGGAGAACACACTCTCCTGCCCTATACGCAGATAGCAGTGTCGGAGAACACACTCTGCTGCCTTATGCGCAGTCAGCAGTGTCGGAGAACACACTCTGCTGCCCTACACGAAGTCAGCAGTGTCGGAGAACAGAACACACTCTCCTGCCCTACACGCAGTCAGCAGTGTCGGAGAACACACTCTCCTGCCCTACACGCAGTCAGCAGTGTCGGAGAACACACTCTCCTGCCCTACACGCAGTCAGCAGTGTCGGAGAACACACTCTCCTGCCCTACACGCAGTCAGCAGTGTCGGAGACAGAACACACTCTACTGCCCTACACGCAGACAGCAGTGTCGGAGAACACACTCTCCTGCCCTACACGCAGTCAGCAATGTCGCAGAACACACTCTCCTGCCCTACATGCAGTCAGCAGTGTCGGAGAACAGAACACACTCTCCTGCCCTACACGCAGTCAGCAGTGTCGGAGAACACACTTTACTGCCCTACACGCAGTCAGCAGTGTCGGAGAACACACTCTCCTGCCCTACACGCAGTCAGCAGTGTCGGAGAACAAACTCTCCTGCTCTACACGCAGTCAGCAGTGTCGGAGAACAGAACACACTTTCCTGTCCTACATGCAGTCAGCAGTGCCGGAGAACACACTTTCCTGCCCTAAACGCAGTCAGCAGTGCCAGAGAACACACTCTCCTGCCCTTCACGCAGTCATCAGTGCCGGAGAACACACTCTCCTGCCCTACCCGCTGTCAGCAGTGTCGAAGAACACACTCTCCTTCTCTACATGCAGTCAGTAGTGTCGGAGAACACGCTCTCCTGCCCTATACGCAGTCAGCAGTGTAGGAGAACACACTCTCCTGCCCTACATGCAGTCAGTAGTGTCGGAGAACACACTCTCCTGCCCTACACGCAGTCAGCAGGGTCGGGGAACACACTCTCCTGCCCTACACGCAGTCAACAGTGTCGGAGAACACACTTGCCTGCCCTACACGCAGCCAGCAGTGTCGGAGAACACACTCTCCTACCCTATACGCAGTCAGCACTAACAGAGAACACACTCTGCTGCCCTATGCGCAGTCAGCAGTGTCGGAGAACACACTCTGCTGCCCTACACGCAGTCAGCAGTGTCGGAGAACACACTTGCCTGCCCTACACGCAGCCAGCAGTGTCGGAAAACCCGCTCTCATGCCCTACACGGAGTCAACAGTGTCGGAGAACACACTTGCCTGCCCTACACGCAGCCAGCAGTGTCGGAGAACACACTCCCCTGCCCTATACGCAGTCAGCAGTGTCGGAGAACACACTCTGCTGCCCTATGCGCAGTCAGCAGTGTCGGAGAACACACTCTGCTGCCCTACACGCAGTCAGCAGTGTCGGAGAACACACTCTCCTGCCCTACATGCAGTCAGCAGTGTCGGAGAACAGAGCACACTTTCCTGCCCTACACGCAGTCGGAGAACACACTCTCCTGCCCTACACGCAGTCAAAGTGTCGGAGAACACACTCTCCTGTCCTACATGCAGTCAACAGTGTCGTACAGCACACTCTCCTGCCCTACACGTAGTCGGAGAACACACTCCCCTGCCCTACACGCAGTCAGCAATGTCGGAGAACACACTCTCATGCCCTACACGCAGTCAAAGTGTCGGAGAACACAGTCTCCTGCCCTACATGCAGTCAACATTGTTGGACAACACACTCTCCTGCTCTACACGCAGTCAGCAATGTCGGAGAACACACTCTCCTGCCCTACACGCAGTCAGCAGTGTCGGAGAACACACTCTCTTGCCCTACACGCAGTCAGCAGTGTCGGAGAACAGAGCACACTTTCCTGTCCCACATGCAGGCAGCAGTGTCGGAGAACACACTCTCCTGCCCTACACGCAGTCAGCAGTGTCGGAGAACACACTCTCCTGCCCTACATGCAGTCAGCAATGTCAGAGAACACACTCTCCTGCCCTACATGCAGTCCGTAGTGTTGGAAAACACACGTTCCTGCCCTACACGCAGCCAGCAGTGTCGGAGAACACACACTCCTGCCCTATGCGCAGTCAGCAATGTCGGAGAACACACTCTCCTGCCCTACACGCTGTCAAAGTGTCGGAGAACACACTCCTGTCCTACATGCAGTCAACAGTGTCGGACAACACACTCTCCTGCCCTACACGCAGTCGGAGAACACACTCTCCTGCCCTACACGCAGTCGGAGAACACACTCTCCTGCCCTACACGCAGTCAGCAATGTCGGAGAACACACTCTCATGCCCTACACGCAGTCAAAGTGTCGGAGAACACACTCTCCTGTCCTACATGCAGTCAACAGTGTTGGACAACACACTCTCCTGCCCTACATGCAGTCAGCAATGTCGGAGAACACACTCTCCTGCCCTACACGCAGTCAGCAGTGTCAGAGAACACACTCTCTTGCCCTACACGCAGTCAGCAGTGTCGGAGAACAGAACACACTTTCCTGTCCTACATGCAGGCAGCAGTGTTGGAGAACACACTCTCCTGCCCTACATGCAGTCAGCAATGTCAGAGAACACACTCTCCTGCCATACACGCAGTCATCATTGCCGGAGAACAGAACACACTCTCCTGCCCTACACGCAGTCAGCAGTGTCGGAGAACACACTCTCCTGCCCTACATGCAGTCAGCAATGTCAGAGAACACACTCTCCTGCCCTACATGCAGTCAGTAGTGTCGGAGAACACACGTTCCTGCCCTACATGCAGCCAGCAGTGTCGGAGAACACACACTCCTGCCCTATGCGCAGTCAGCAGTGTCGGAGAACACACTCTGCTGCCCTACACGCAGTCAGCAGTGTCGGAGAACCCGCTCTCCTGCCCTACACGGAGTCAGCAGTGTCAGAGAACAGAACACACTCTCCTGCCCTATACGCAGTCAGCAGTGTCGGATAACACACTCTCCTGCTATATACGCAGTCAGCAGTGTCCGAAAACACACTCTCCTGCCCTACACGCAGTCAGAGAACACACTCTCCTGCCCTACACGCAGTCAGCAGTGTCAGAGAACACACTCTCCTGCCCCCCTACACACAGTCAGCAGTGTCGGAGAACACGCTCTCCTGCCCTACACGCAGTCAGCAGTGTCGGAGAACAGAACACACTCTCCTGCCCTAAACGCAGTCAGCAGTATCGGATAACACACTTCCCTGCCCTACACGCAGTCAACAGTGTCGGAGAACACACTCTCCTGCCCTACACGCAGTCAGCAGTGTTTGAGAACACACTCTCCTGTCCTACATGCAGTCAGCAGTGTCGGAGAACACATTCTCCTGCCCTACACGCAGTCAGCAGTGTCGGAGAACACACTCTCCTGCCCTACACGCAGTCAACAGTGTCGGATAACACACTCTCCTGCCCTACACGCAGTCAGCAGTGTCGGAGAACAGAACACACTTTCCTGTCCTACATGCAGTCAACAGTGCCGGAGAACACACTTTCCTGCCCTACACACAGTCAGCAGTGCCAGAAAACACACTCTCCTGCCCTTCACGCAGTCATCAGTGCCGGAGAACACACTCTCCTGCCCTACCCGCTGTCAGCAGTGTCGAAGAACACACTCTCCTTCCCTACATCCAGTCATTAGTGTCGGAGAACACGCTCCCCTGCCCTACACGCACTCAGCAGGGTCGGGGAACACACTCTCCTGCCCTACACGCAGCCAACAGTGTCGGAGAACACACTTGCCTGCCCTACACGCAGCCAGCAGTGTCGGAGAACACACTCTCCTGCCCTACACGCAGTCAAAGTGTCGGAGAACACACTCTCCTGTCCTACATGCAGTGAACAGTGTCGGACAGCACACTCTCCTGCCCTACACGCAGTCGGAGAAAACACTCTCCTGCCCTACACGCAGTCAGCAATGTCGGAGAACACACTCTCATGCCCTACACGCAGTCAAAGTGTCGGAGAACACACTCTCCTGTCCTACATGCAGTCAACATTGTTGGACAACACACTCTCCTGCTCTACACGCAGTCAGCAATGTCGGAGAACACACTCTCCTGCCCTACACGCAGTCAGCAGTGTCGGAGAACACACTCTCTTGCCCTACACGCAGTCAGCAGTGTCGGAGAACAGAGCACACTTTCCTGTCCCACATGCAGGCAGCAGTGTCGGAGAACACACTCTCCTGCCCTACACGCAGTCAGCAGTGTCGGAGAACACACTCTCCTGCCCTACATGCAGTCAGCAATGTCAGAGAACACACTCTCCTGCCCTACATGCAGTCCGTAGTGTTGGAAAACACACGTTCCTGCCCTACACGCAGCCAGCAGTGTCGGAGAACACACACTCCTGCCCTATGCGCAGTCAGCAATGTCGGAGAACACACTCTCCTGCCCTACACGCTGTCAAAGTGTCGGAGAACACACTCCTGTCCTACATGCAGTCAACAGTGTCGGACAACACACTCTCCTGCCCTACACGCAGTCGGAGAACACACTCTCCTGCCCTACACGCAGTCGGAGAACACACTCTCCTGCCCTACACGCAGTCAGCAATGTCGGAGAACACACTCTCATGCCCTACACGCAGTCAAAGTGTCGGAGAACACACTCTCCTGTCCTACATGCAGTCAACAGTGTTGGACAACACACTCTCCTGCCCTACATGCAGTCAGCAATGTCGGAGAACACACTCTCCTGCCCTACACGCAGTCAGCAGTGTCGGAGAACACACTCTCTTGCCCTACACGCAGTCAGCAGTGTCGGAGAACAGAACACACTTTCCTGTCCTACATGCAGGCAGCAGTGTTGGAGAACACACTCTCCTGCCCTACATGCAGTCAGCAATGTCAGAGAACACACTCTCCTGCCATACACGCAGTCATCATTGCCGGAGAACAGAACACACTCTCCTGCCCTACACGCAGTCAGCAGTGTCGGAGAACACACTCTCCTGCTCTACATGCAGTCAGCAATGTCAGAGAACACACTCTCCTGCCCTACATGCAGTCAGTAGTGTCGGAGAACACACGTTCCTGCCCTACATGCAGCCAGCAGTGTCGGAGAACACACACTCCTGCCCTATGCGCAGTCAGCAGTGTCGGAGAACACACTCTGCTGCCCTACACGCAGTCAGCAGTGTCGGAGAACCCGCTCTCCTGCCCTACACGGAGTCAGCAGTGTCAGAGAACAGAACACACTCTCCTGCCCTATACGCAGTCAGCAGTGTCGGATAACACACTCTCCTGCTATATACGCAGTCAGCAGTGTCCGAAAACACACTCTCCTGCCCTACACGCAGTCAGAGAACACACTCTCCTGCCCTACACGCAGTCAGCAGTGTCAGAGAACACACTCTCCTGCCCCCCTACACACAGTCAGCAGTGTCGGAGAACACGCTCTCCTGCCCTACACGCAGTCAGCAGTGTCGGAGAACAGAACACACTCTCCTGCCCTAAACGCAGTCAGCAGTATCGGATAACACACTTCCCTGCCCTACACGCAGTCAACAGTGTCGGAGAACACACTCTCCTGCCCTACACGCAGTCAGCAGTGTTTGAGAACACACTCTCCTGTCCTACATGCAGTCAGCAGTGTCGGAGAACACATTCTCCTGCCCTACACGCAGTCAGCAGTGTTGGAGAACACACTCTCCTGCCCTACACGCAGTCAACAGTGTCGGATAACACACTCTCCTGCCCTGCACGCAGTCAGCAGTGTCGGAGAACAGAACACACTTTCCTGTCCTACATGCAGTCAACAGTGCCGGAGAACACACTTTCCTGCCCTACACACAGTCAGCAGTGCCAGAAAACACACTCTCCTGCCCTTCACGCAGTCATCAGTGCCGGAGAACACACTCTCCTGCCCTACCCGCTGTCAGCAGTGTCGAAGAACACACTCTCCTTCCCTACATCCAGTCATTAGTGTCGGAGAACACGCTCCCCTGCCCTACACGCACTCAGCAGGGTCGGGGAACACACTCTCCTGCCCTACACGCAGCCAACAGTGTCGGAGAACACACTTGCCTGCCCTACACGCAGCCAGCAGTGTCGGAGAACACACTCTCCTGCCCTACACGCAGTCAAAGTGTCGGAGAACACACTCTCCTGTCCTACATGCAGTCAGCAGTGTCGGAGAACACACTCTCCTGCCCTACATGCAGTCAGCAATGTCAGAGAACACACTCTCCTGCCCTACATGCAGTCAGTAGTGTCGGAGAACACACGTTCCTGCCCTACATGCAGCCAGCAGTGTCGGAGAACACACACTCCTGCCCTATGCGCAGTCAGCAGTGTCGGAGAACACACTCTGCTGCCCTAAACGCTGTCAGCAGTGTCGGAGAACCCGCTCTCCTGCCCTACACGGAGTCAGCAGTGTCAGAGAACAGAACACACTCTCCTGCCCTACACGCAGTCAGCAGTGTCGGATAACACACTCCTGCTATATACGCAGTCAGCAGTGTCCGAAAACACACTCTCCTGCCAGTCAGAGAACACACTCTCCTGCCCTACACGCAGTCAGCATTGTCAGAGAACACACTCTCCTGCCCCCTCTACACACAGTCAGCAGTGTCAGAGAACACGCTCTCCTGCCCTACACGCAGTCAGCAGTGTCGGAGAACAGAACACACTCTCCTGCCCTACACGCAGTCAGCAGTATCGGATAACACACTTCCCTGCCCTACACGCAGTCAGCAGTGTCGGAGAACACACTCTCCTGCTCTACACGCAGTCAGCAGTTTTTGAGAACACACTCTCCTGTCCTACATGCAGTCAGCAGTGTCGGAGAACACATTCTCCTGCCCTACACGCAGTCAGCAGTGTCGGAGAACACACTCTCCTGCCCTACACGCAGTCAGCAGTGTCGGAGAACACACTCTCCTGCCCTACGCGCAGTAAGCAGTGTCGGAGACAGAACACACTCTCCTGCCCTACACGCAGTCAGCAGTGTCGGAGACAGAACACACTCTACTGCCCTACACGCAGTCAGCAGTGTCGGAGAACACACTCTCCTGCCCTACACGCAGTCAGCAATGTTGGAGAACACACTCTCCTGCCCTACATGCAGTCAGCAGTGTCGGAGAACAGAACACACTTTCCTGCCTTACACGCAGTCAGCAGTGTCGGAGAACACACTCTCCTGCCCTACACGCAGTCAGCAGTGTCGGAGAACATACTCTTCTGCTCTACACGCAGTCAGCAGTGTCGGAGAACAGAACACACTTTCCTGTCCTACATGCAGTCAGCAGTGCCGGAAAACACACTTTCCTGCTCTACACACAGTCAGCAGTGCCAGAGAACACACTCTCCTGCCCTTCACGCAGTCATCAGTGCCGGAGAACACACTCTCCTGCCCTACCCGCTATCAGCAGTGTCGAAGAACACACTCTCCTTCCCTACATGCAGTCAGTAGTGTCGGAGAACACGCTCTCCTGCCCTACACGCAGTCAGCAGGGTCGGGGAACACACTCTCCTGCCCTACACGCAGCCAACAGTGTCGGAGAACACACTTGCCTGTTCTACACGCAGCCAGCAGTGTCGGAGAACACACTCTCCTGCCCTATACGCAGATAGCAGTGTCGGAGAACACACTCTGCTGCCTTATGCGCAGTCAGCAGTGTCGGAGAACACACTCTGCTGCCCTACACGCAGTCAGCAGTGTCGGAGAACACACTTGCCTGCCCTACACGCAGCCAGCAGTGTCGGAGAACCCGCTCTCCTGCCCTACACGGAGTCAACAGTGTCGGAGAACACACTTGCCTGCCCTACACGCAGCCAGCAGTGTCGGAGAACACACTCTCCTGCCCTATACGCAGTCAGCAGTGTCGGAGAACACACTTTGCTGCCATATGCGCAGTCAGCAGTGTCGGAGAACGCACTCTGCTGCCCTATACGCAGTCAGCAGTGTCGGAGAACACACTCCACTGCCCTACATGCAGTCAGCAGTGTCGGAGAACAGAACGCACTTTCCTACCCTACACGCAGTCGGAGAACACACTCTCCTGCCCTAAACGCAGTCAGCAGTGTCGGAGAACACACTCTCCTGCCCTACATGCAGTCAGCAGTGTCGGAGAACACACTCTCCTGCCCTACATGCAGTCAGCAGTGTCGGAGAACACACTCTCCTGCCCTACACGCAGTCAGCAATGTCGGATAACACACTCTCCTGCCCTACACGCAGTCAGCAGTGTCGGACAACACACTCTTCTGTCCTACATGCAGTCAGCAGTGTCGGAAAACACACTCTCCTGCCCTACACGCAGTCGGAGAACACACTCTCCTGCCCTACACGCAGTCAGTAATTTCGGAGAACACACTCTCCTGCCCTACAGCAGTCAAAGTGTCGGAGAACACACTCTCCTGTCCTACATGCAGTCAACAGAGGGCAACACACTCTCCTGCCCTACACGCAGTCGGAGAACACACTCTCCTGCTCTACACGCAGCCGGAGAACACACTCTCCTGCCCTACACGCAGTCAGCAATGTCGGAGAACACACTCTCATGCCCTACACGCAGTCAAAGTGTCGGAGAACACACTCCCCTGTCCTACATGCAGTAAACAGTGTTGGACAACACACTCTCCTGCCCTACACGCAGTCAGCAATGTCGGAGAACACACTCTCCTGCCCTACACGCAGTCAGCAGTGTCGGAGAACACACTCTCTTGCCCTACACGCAGTCAGCAGTGTCGGAGAACAGAACACACCTTCCTGTCCTACATGCAGGCAGCAGTGTCGGAGAACACACTCTCCTGCTCTTCACGCAGTCAGCAGTGTCGGAGAACACACTCTCTTGCCCTACATGCAGTCAGCAGGGTCGGGGAACACACTCTCCTGCCCTACACGCAGCCAACAGTGTCGGAGAACACACTTGCCTGTTCTACACGCAGCCAGCAGTGTCGGAGAACACACTCTCCTGCCCTATACGCAGATAGCAGTGTCGGAGAACACACTCTGCTGCCTTATGCGCAGTCAGCAGTGTCGGAGAACACACTCTGCTGCCCTACACGCAGTCAGCAGTGTCGGAGAACACACTTGCCTGCCCTACACGCAGCCAGCAGTGTCGGAGAACCCGCTCTCCTGCCCTACACGGAGTCAACAGTGTCGGAGAACACACTTGCCTGCCCTACACGCAGTCAGCAATGTCGGAGAACACACTCTCCTGCCATACACACAGTCAAAGTGTCGGAGAACACACTCTCCTGTCCTACATGCAGTCAACAGTGTCGGACAACACACTCTCCTGCCCTACACGCTGCCGGAGAACACACTCTCCTGCCCTACACGCAGTCGGAGAACACACTCTCCTGCCCTACACGCAGTCAGTAATTTCAGAGAACGCACTCTCCTGCCCTACACGCAGTCAAAGTGTCGGAGAACACACTCTCCTGTCCTACATGCAGTCAACAGTGTTGGACAACATACTCTCCTGCCCTGCACGCAGTCAGCAGTGTCGAAGAACACACTCTCTTTCCCTACATGTAGTCAGTAGTGTCGGAGAACACACTCTCCTGCCCTACACGCAGTCAGCAGGGTCGGGGAACACATTCTCCTGCCCTATACACAGTCAACAGTGTCGGAGAACACACTTTCCTGCCCTACACGCAGCCAGCAGTGTCGGAGAACACACACTCCTGCCCTATACGCAGTGAGCAGTGTCGGAGAACACACTCTGCTGCCATACACCCAGTCAGCAGTGTCAGAGAACGCGCTCTCCTGCCCTACACGGAGTCAGCAGTGTCGGAGAACAGAACACACTCTCCTGCCCTACATGCAGTCAGCAGTGTCGGAGAACCGAACACACTTTCCTGCCCTACAGGCAGTCGGAGAACACACTCTCCTGCCCTACACGCAGTCAGCAGTGTCGAAGAACACACTCTCCTGCCCTACATGCAGTCAGCAGTGTCGGAGAACACACTCTCCTGCCCTGCATGCAGTCAGCAGTGTCGGAGAACACATTCTCCTGCCCTACACGCAGTCAGCAATGTCGGATAACACGCTTTCCTGACCTACACGCAGTCAACAGTGTCGGAGAACACACTTCCCTGCCCTACACGCAGTCAACAGTGTCGGAGAACACACTCTCCTGCCCTACACGCAGTCAGCAGTGTTTGAGAACACACTCTCCTGTCCTACATGCAGTCAGCAGTGTCGGAGAACACATTCTCCTGCCCTACACGCAGTCAGCAGTGTCGGAGAACACACTCTCCTGCCCTACACGCAGTCAACAGTGTCGGATAACACACTCTCCTGCCCTACACGCAGTCAGCAGTGTCGGAGAACAGAACACACTTTCCTGTCCTACACGCAGTCAGCAGTGTCGGAGAACACACTCTACTGCCCTACACGCAGTCATCAGTGCCGTAGAACACACTCTCCTGCCCTACACGCAGTCAGCAGTGTCGGAGAACAGAACACACTCTCCTGCCCTACACACAGCCAGCAGTGTCGGAGAACACACTCTCCTGCCCTACGCGCAGTCAGCAGTGTCGGAGACAGAACACACTCTCCTGCCCTACACGCAGTCAGCAGTGTCGGAGACAGAACACACTCTACTGCCCTACACGCAGTCAGCAGTGTCGGAGAACACACTCTCCTGCCCTACACGCAGTCAGCAATGTCGGAGAACACACTCTCCTGCCCTACATGCAGTCAGCAGTGTCGGAGAACAGAACACACTTTCCTGCCCTACACGCAGTCAGCAGTGTCGGAGAACACACTCTCCTGCCCTACACGCAGTCAGCAGTGTCGGAGAACACACTCTTCTGCTCTACACGCAGTCAGCAGTGTCGGAGAACAGAACACACTTTCCTGTCCTACATGCAGTCAGCAGTGCCGGAGAACACACTTTCCTGCCCTACACACAGTCAGCAGTGCCAGAAAACACACTCTCCTGCCCTTCACGCAGTCATCAGTGCCGGAGAACACACTCTCCTGCCCTACCCGCTGTCAGCAGTGTCGAAGAACACACTCTCCTTCCCTACATCCAGTCAGTAGTGTCGGAGAACACGCTCCCCTGCCCTACACGCACTCAGCAGGGTCGGGGAACACACTCTCCTGCCCTACACGCAGCCAACAGTGTCGGAGAACACACTTGCCTGCCCTACACGCAGCCAGCAGTGTCGGAGAACACACTCTCCTGCCCTACACGCAGTCAAAGTGTCGGAGAACACACTCTCCTGTCCTACATGCAGTCATCAGTGTCGGACAGCACACTCTCCTGCCCTACACGCAGTCGGAGAAAACACTCTCCTGCCCTACACGCAGTCAGCAATGTCGGAGAACACACTCTCATGCCCTACACGCAGTCAAAGTGTCGGAGAACACACTCTCCTGTCCTAAATGCAGTCAACATTGTTGGACAACACACTCTCCTGCTCTACACGCAGTCAGCAATGTCGGAGAACACACTCTCCTGCCCTACACGCAGTCAGCAGTGTCGGAGAACACACTCTGTTGCCCTACACGCAGTCAGCAGTGTCGGAGAACAAAACACACTTTCTTGTCCTACATGCAGGCAGCAGTGTCGGAGAACACACTCTCCTGCCCTACACGCAGTCAGCAGTGTCGGAGAACACACTCTCCTGCCCTACATGCAGTCAGCAATGTCAGAGAACACACTCTCCTGCCCTACATGCAGTCCGTAGTGTTGGAAAACACACGTTCCTGCCCTACACGCAGCCAGCAGTGTCGGAGAAAACACACTCCTGCCCTATGCGCAGTCAGAAATGTCGGAGAACACACTCTCCTGCCCTACACGCTGTCAAAGTGTCGGAGAACACACTCCTGTCCTACATGCAGTCAACAGTGTCGGAGAACAGAACACACTTTCCTGTCCTACACGCAGCCAGCAGTGTCGGAGAACACACTCTCCTGCCCTACACGCAGTCAAAGTGTCGGAGAACACACTCTCCTGTCCTACATGCAGTCAACAGTGTTGGACAACACACTCTCCTGCCCTACATGCAGTCAGCAATGTCGGAGAACACACTCTCCTGCCCTACACGCAGTCAGCAGTGTCGGAGAACACACTCTCTTGCCCTACACGCAGTCAGCAGTGTCGGAGAACAGAAAACACTTTCCTTTCCTACATGCAGGCAGCAGTGTTGGAGAACACACTCTCCTGCCCTACATGCAGTCAGCAATGTCAGAGAACACACTCTCCTGCCCTACACGCAGTCATCAGTGCCGGAGAACAGAACACACTCTCCTGCCCTACACGCAGTCAGCGGTGTCGGAGAACACACTCTCCTGCCCTACATGCAGTCAGCAATGTCAGAGAACACACTCTCCTGCCCTACATGCAGTCAGTAGTGTCGGAGAACACACGTTCCTGCCCTACATGCAGCCAGCAGTGTCGGAGAACACACACTCCTGCCCTATGCGCAGTCAGCAGTGTCGGAGAACACACTCTGCTGCCCTAAACGCTGTCAGCAGTGTCGGAGAACCCGCTCTCCTGCCCTACACGGAGTCAGCAGTGTCAGAGAACAGAACACACTTTCCTGCCCTACACGCAGTCAGCAGTGTCGGATAACACACTCCTGCTATATACGCAGTCAGCAGTGTCCGAAAACACACTCTCCTGCCCTACACGCAGTCAGAGAACACACTCTCCTGCCCCCTCTACACACCGTCAGCAGTGTCAGAGAACACGCTCTCCTGCCCTACACGCAGTCAGCAGTGTCGGAAAACAGAACACACTCTCCTGCCCTACACGCAGTCAGCAGTATCGGATAACACACTTCCCTGCCCTACACGCAGTCAGCAGTGTCGGAGAACACACTCTCCTGCTCTACACGCAGTCAGCAGTTTTTGAGAACACACTCTCCTGTCCTACATGCAGTCAGCAGTGTCGGAGAACACATTCTCCTGCCCTACACGCAGTCAGCAGTGTCGGAGAACACACTCTCCTGCCCTACACGCAGTCAACAGTGTCGGATAACACACTCTCCTGCCCTACACGCAGTCAGCAGTGTCGGAGAACAGAACACACTTTCCTGTCCTACACGCAGTCAGCAGTGTCGGAGAACACACTCTACTGCCCTACACGCAGTCATCAGTGCCGTAGAACACACTCTCCTGCCCTACACGCAGTCAGCAGTGTTTGAGAACACACTCCCCTGTCCTACCTGCAGTCAGCAGTGTCGGAGAACACATTATCCTGCCCTACACGCAGTCAGCAGTGTCGGAGAACACACTCTCCTGCCCTACACGCAGTCAACAGTGTCGGATAACACACTCTCCTGCCCTACACGCAGTCAGCAGTGTCGGAGAACAGAACACACTTTCCTGTCCTACACGCAGTCAGCAGTGTCGGAGAACACACTCTACTGCCCTACACGCAGTCAAAGTGTCGGAGAACACACTCTCCTGCCCTACACGCAGTCAGCAATGTCGGAGAACACACTCTCCTGCCCTACATGCAGTCAGCAGTGTCGGAGAACAGAACACACTTTCCTGCCTTACACGCAGTCAGCAGTGTCGGAGAACACACTCTCCTGCCCTACACGCAGTCAGCAGTGTCGGAGAACACACTCTTCTGCTCTACACGCAGTCAGCAGTGTCGGAGAACAGAACACACTTTCCTGTCCTACATGCAGTCAGCAGTGCCGGAGAACACACTTTCCTGCCCTACACACAGTCAGCAGTGCCAGAGAACACACTCTCCTGCCCTTCACGCAGTCATCAGTGCCAGAGAACACACTCTCCTGCCCTACCCGCTATCAGCAGTGTCGAAGAACACACTCTCCTTCCCTACATGCAGTCAGTAGTGTCGGAGAACACGCTCTCCTGCCCTACACGCAGTCAGCAGGGTCGGGGAACACACTCTCCTGCCCTACACGCAGCCAACAGTGTCGGAGAACACACTTGCCTGTTCTACACGCAGCCAGCAGTGTCGGAGAACACACTCTCCTGCCCTATACGCAGATAGCAGTGTCGGAGAACACACTCTGCTGCCTTATGCGCAGTCAGCAGTGTCGGAGAACACACTCTGCTGCCCTACACGAAGTCAGCAGTGTCGGAGAACAGAACACACTCTCCTGCCCTACACGCAGTCAGCAGTGTCGGAGAACACACTCTCCTGCCCTACACGCAGTCAGCAGTGTCGGAGAACACACTCTCCTGCCCTACACGCAGTCAGCAGTGTCGGAGAACACACTCTCCTGCCCTACACGCAGTCAGCAGTGTCGGAGACAGAACACACTCTACTGCCCTACACGCAGACAGCAGTGTCGGAGAACACACTCTCCTGCCCTACACGCAGTCAGCAATGTCGCAGAACACACTCTCCTGCCCTACATGCAGTCAGCAGTGTCGGAGAACAGAACACACTCTCCTGCCCTACACGCAGTCAGCAGTGTCGGAGAACACACTTTACTGCCCTACACGCAGTCAGCAGTGTCGGAGAACACACTCTCCTGCCCTACACGCAGTCAGCAGTGTCGGAGAACAAACTCTCCTGCTCTACACGCAGTCAGCAGTGTCGGAGAACAGAACACACTTTCCTGTCCTACATGCAGTCAGCAGTGCCGGAGAACACACTTTCCTGCCCTAAACGCAGTCAGCAGTGCCAGAGAACACACTCTCCTGCCCTTCACGCAGTCATCAGTGCCGGAGAACACACTCTCCTGCCCTACCCGCTGTCAGCAGTGTCGAAGAACACACTCTCCTTCTCTACATGCAGTCAGTAGTGTCGGAGAACACGCTCTCCTGCCCTATACGCAGTCAGCAGTGTAGGAGAACACACTCTCCTGCCCTACATGCAGTCAGTAGTGTCGGAGAACACACTCTCCTGCCCTACACGCAGTCAGCAGGGTCGGGGAACACACTCTCCTGCCCTACACGCAGTCAACAGTGTCGGAGAACACACTTGCCTGCCCTACACGCAGCCAGCAGTGTCGGAGAACACACTCTCCTACCCTATACGCAGTCAGCACTAACAGAGAACACACTCTGCTGCCCTATGCGCAGTCAGCAGTGTCGGAGAACACACTCTGCTGCCCTACACGCAGTCAGCAGTGTCGGAGAACACACTTGCCTGCCCTACACGCAGCCAGCAGTGTCGGAAAACCCGCTCTCATGCCCTACACGGAGTCAACAGTGTCGGAGAACACACTTGCCTGCCCTACACGCAGCCAGCAGTGTCGGAGAACACACTCCCCTGCCCTATACGCAGTCAGCAGTGTCGGAGAACACACTCTGCTGCCCTATGCGCAGTCAGCAGTGTCGGAGAACACACTCTGCTGCCCTACACGCAGTCAGCAGTGTCGGAGAACACACTCTCCTGCCCTACATGCAGTCAGCAGTGTCGGAGAACAGAGCACACTTTCCTGCCCTACACGCAGTCGGAGAACACACTCTCCTGCCCTACACGCAGTCAAAGTGTCGGAGAACACACTCTCCTGTCCTACATGCAGTCAACAGTGTCGTACAGCACACTCTCCTGCCCTACACGTAGTCGGAGAACACACTCCCCTGCCCTACACGCAGTCAGCAATGTCGGAGAACACACTCTCATGCCCTACACGCAGTCAAAGTGTCGGAGAACACAGTCTCCTGCCCTACATGCAGTCAACATTGTTGAACAACACACTCTCCTGCTCTACACGCAGTCAGCAATGTCGGAGAACACACTCTCCTGCCCTACACGCAGTCAGCAGTGTCGGAGAACACACTCTCTTGCCCTACACGCAGTCAGCAGTGTCGGAGAACAGAGCACACTTTCCTGTCCCACATGCAGGCAGCAGTGTCGGAGAACACACTCTCCTGCCCTACACGCAGTCAGCAGTGTCGGAGAACACACTCTCCTGCCCTACATGCAGTCAGCAATGTCAGAGAACACACTCTCCTGCCCTACATGCAGTCCGTAGTGTTGGAAAACACACGTTCCTGCCCTACACGCAGCCAGCAGTGTCGGAGAACACACACTCCTGCCCTATGCGCAGTCAGCAATGTCGGAGAACACACTCTCCTGCCCTACACGCTGTCAAAGTGTCGGAGAACACACTCCTGTCCTACATGCAGTCAACAGTGTCGGACAACACACTCTCCTGCCCTACACGCAGTCGGAGAACACACTCTCCTGCCCTACACGCAGTCGGAGAACACACTCTCCTGCCCTACACGCAGTCAGCAATGTCGGAGAACACACTCTCATGCCCTACACGCAGTCAAAGTGTCGGAGAACACACTCTCCTGTCCTACATGCAGTCAACAGTGTTGGACAACACACTCTCCTGCCCTACATGCAGTCAGCAATGTCGGAGAACACACTCTCCTGCCCTACACGCAGTCAGCAGTGTCAGAGAACACACTCTCTTGCCCTACACGCAGTCAGCAGTGTCGGAGAACAGAACACACTTTCCTGTCCTACATGCAGGCAGCAGTGTTGGAGAACACACTCTCCTGCCCTACATGCAGTCAGCAATGTCAGAGAACACACTCTCCTGCCATACACGCAGTCATCATTGCCGGAGAACAGAACACACTCTCCTGCCCTACACGCAGTCAGCAGTGTCGGAGAACACACTCTCCTGCCCTACATGCAGTCAGCAATGTCAGAGAACACACTCTCCTGCCCTACATGCAGTCAGTAGTGTCGGAGAACACACGTTCCTGCCCTACATGCAGCCAGCAGTGTCGGAGAACACACACTCCTGCCCTATGCGCAGTCAGCAGTGTCGGAGAACACACTCTGCTGCCCTACACGCAGTCAGCAGTGTCGGAGAACCCGCTCTCCTGCCCTACACGGAGTCAGCAGTGTCAGAGAACAGAACACACTCTCCTGCCCTATACGCAGTCAGCAGTGTCGGATAACACACTCTCCTGCTATATACGCAGTCAGCAGTGTCCGAAAACACACTCTCCTGCCCTACACGCAGTCAGAGAACACACTCTCCTGCCCTACACGCAGTCAGCAGTGTCAGAGAACACACTCTCCTGCCCCCCTACACACAGTCAGCAGTGTCGGAGAACACGCTCTCCTGCCCTACACGCAGTCAGCAGTGTCGGAGAACAGAACACACTCTCCTGCCCTAAACGCAGTCAGCAGTATCGGATAACACACTTCCCTGCCCTACACGCAGTCAACAGTGTCGGAGAACACACTCTCCTGCCCTACACGCAGTCAGCAGTGTTTGAGAACACACTCTCCTGTCCTACATGCAGTCAGCAGTGTCGGAGAACACATTCTCCTGCCCTACACGCAGTCAGCAGTGTCGGAGAACACACTCTCCTGCCCTACACGCAGTCAACAGTGTCGGATAACACACTCTCCTGCCCTACACGCAGTCAGCAGTGTCGGAGAACAGAACACACTTTCCTGTCCTACATGCAGTCAACAGTGCCGGAGAACACACTTTCCTGCCCTACACACAGTCAGCAGTGCCAGAAAACACACTCTCCTGCCCTTCACGCAGTCATCAGTGCCGGAGAACACACTCTCCTGCCCTACCCGCTGTCAGCAGTGTCGAAGAACACACTCTCTTTCCCTACATCCAGTCATTAGTGTCGGAGAACACGCTCCCCTGCCCTACACGCACTCAGCAGGGTCGGGGAACACACTCTCCTGCCCTACACGCAGCCAACAGTGTCGGAGAACACACTTGCCTGCCCTACACGCAGCCAGCAGTGTCGGAGAACACACTCTCCTGCCCTACACGCAGTCAAAGTGTCGGAGAACACACTCTCCTGTCCTACATGCAGTGAACAGTGTCGGACAGCACACTCTCCTGCCCTACACGCAGTCGGAGAAAACACTCTCCTGCCCTACACGCAGTCAGCAATGTCGGAGAACACACTCTCATGCCCTACACGCAGTCAAAGTGTCGGAGAACACACTCTCCTGTCCTACATGCAGTCAACATTGTTGGACAACACACTCTCCTGCTCTACACGCAGTCAGCAATGTCGGAGAACACACTCTCCTGCCCTACACGCAGTCAGCAGTGTCGGAGAACACACTCTCTTGCCCTACACGCAGTCAGCAGTGTCGGAGAACAGAGCACACTTTCCTGTCCCACATGCAGGCAGCAGTGTCGGAGAACACACTCTCCTGCCCTACACGCAGTCAGCAGTGTCGGAGAACACACTCTCCTGCCCTACATGCAGTCAGCAATGTCAGAGAACACACTCTCCTGCCCTACATGCAGTCCGTAGTGTTGGAAAACACACGTTCCTGCCCTACACGCAGCCAGCAGTGTCGGAGAACACACACTCCTGCCCTATGCGCAGTCAGCAATGTCGGAGAACACACTCTCCTGCCCTACACGCTGTCAAAGTGTCGGAGAACACACTCCTGTCCTACATGCAGTCAACAGTGTCGGACAACACACTCTCCTGCCCTACACGCAGTCGGAGAACACACTCTCCTGCCCTACACGCAGTCGGAGAACACACTCTCCTGCCCTACACGCAGTCAGCAATGTCGGAGAACACACTCTCATGCCCTACACGCAGTCAAAGTGTCGGAGAACACACTCTCCTGTCCTACATGCAGTCAACAGTGTTGGACAACACACTCTCCTGCCCTACATGCAGTCAGCAATGTCGGAGAACACACTCTCCTGCCCTACACGCAGTCAGCAGTGTCGGAGAACACACTCTCTTGCCCTACACGCAGTCAGCAGTGTCGGAGAACAGAACACACTTTCCTGTCCTACATGCAGGCAGCAGTGTTGGAGAACACACTCTCCTGCCCTACATGCAGTCAGCAATGTCAGAGAACACACTCTCCTGCCATACACGCAGTCATCATTGCCGGAGAACAGAACACACTCTCCTGCCCTACACGCAGTCAGCAGTGTCGGAGAACACACTCTCCTGCTCTACATGCAGTCAGCAATGTCAGAGAACACACTCTCCTGCCCTACATGCAGTCAGTAGTGTCGGAGAACACACGTTCCTGCCCTACATGCAGCCAGCAGTGTCGGAGAACACACACTCCTGCCCTATGCGCAGTCAGCAGTGTCGGAGAACACACTCTGCTGCCCTACACGCAGTCAGCAGTGTCGGAGAACCCGCTCTCCTGCCCTACACGGAGTCAGCAGTGTCAGAGAACAGAACACACTCTCCTGCCCTATACGCAGTCAGCAGTGTCGGATAACACACTCTCCTGCTATATACGCAGTCAGCAGTGTCCGAAAACACACTCTCCTGCCCTACACGCAGTCAGAGAACACACTCTCCTGCCCTACACGCAGTCAGCAGTGTCAGAGAACACACTCTCCTGCCCCCCTACACACAGTCAGCAGTGTCGGAGAACACGCTCTCCTGCCCTACACGCAGTCAGCAGTGTCGGAGAACAGAACACACTCTCCTGCCCTAAACGCAGTCAGCAGTATCGGATAACACACTTCCCTGCCCTACACGCAGTCAACAGTGTCGGAGAACACACTCTCCTGCCCTACACGCAGTCAGCAGTGTTTGAGAACACACTCTCCTGTCCTACATGCAGTCAGCAGTGTCGGAGAACACATTCTCCTGCCCTACACGCAGTCAGCAGTGTTGGAGAACACACTCTCCTGCCCTACACGCAGTCAACAGTGTCGGATAACACACTCTCCTGCCCTGCACGCAGTCAGCAGTGTCGGAGAACAGAACACACTTTCCTGTCCTACATGCAGTCAACAGTGCCGGAGAACACACTTTCCTGCCCTACACACAGTCAGCAGTGCCAGAAAACACACTCTCCTGCCCTTCACGCAGTCATCAGTGCCGGAGAACACACTCTCCTGCCCTACCCGCTGTCAGCAGTGTCGAAGAACACACTCTCCTTCCCTACATCCAGTCATTAGTGTCGGAGAACACGCTCCCCTGCCCTACACGCACTCAGCAGGGTCGGGGAACACACTCTCCTGCCCTACACGCAGCCAACAGTGTCGGAGAACACACTTGCCTGCCCTACACGCAGCCAGCAGTGTCGGAGAACACACTCTCCTGCCCTACACGCAGTCAAAGTGTCGGAGAACACACTCTCCTGTCCTACATGCAGTCAGCAGTGTCGGAGAACACACTCTCCTGCCCTACATGCAGTCAGCAATGTCAGAGAACACACTCTCCTGCCCTACATGCAGTCAGTAGTGTCGGAGAACACACGTTCCTGCCCTACATGCAGCCAGCAGTGTCGGAGAACACACACTCCTGCCCTATGCGCAGTCAGCAGTGTCGGAGAACACACTCTGCTGCCCTAAACGCTGTCAGCAGTGTCGGAGAACCCGCTCTCCTGCCCTACACGGAGTCAGCAGTGTCAGAGAACAGAACACACTCTCCTGCCCTACACGCAGTCAGCAGTGTCGGATAACACACTCCTGCTATATACGCAGTCAGCAGTGTCCGAAAACACACTCTCCTGCCAGTCAGAGAACACACTCTCCTGCCCTACACGCAGTCAGCATTGTCAGAGAACACACTCTCCTGCCCCCTCTACACACAGTCAGCAGTGTCAGAGAACACGCTCTCCTGCCCTACACGCAGTCAGCAGTGTCGGAGAACAGAACACACTCTCCTGCCCTACACGCAGTCAGCAGTATCGGATAACACACTTCCCTGCCCTACACGCAGTCAGCAGTGTCGGAGAACACACTCTCCTGCTCTACACGCAGTCAGCAGTTTTTGAGAACACACTCTCCTGTCCTACATGCAGTCAGCAGTGTCGGAGAACACATTCTCCTGCCCTACACGCAGTCAGCAGTGTCGGAGAACACACTCTCCTGCCCTACACGCAGTCAGCAGTGTCGGAGAACACACTCTCCTGCCCTACGCGCAGTAAGCAGTGTCGGAGACAGAACACACTCTCCTGCCCTACACGCAGTCAGCAGTGTCGGAGACAGAACACACTCTACTGCCCTACACGCAGTCAGCAGTGTCGGAGAACACACTCTCCTGCCCTACACGCAGTCAGCAATGTCGGAGAACACACTCTCCTGCCCTACATGCAGTCAGCAGTGTCGGAGAACAGAACACACTTTCCTGCCTTACACGCAGTCAGCAGTGTCGGAGAACACACTCTCCTGCCCTACACGCAGTCAGCAGTGTCGGAGAACATACTCTTCTGCTCTACACGCAGTCAGCAGTGTCGGAGAACAGAACACACTTTCCTGTCCTACATGCAGTCAGCAGTGCCGGAAAACACACTTTCCTGCTCTACACACAGTCAGCAGTGCCAGAGAACACACTCTCCTGCCCTTCACGCAGTCATCAGTGCCGGAGAACACACTCTCCTGCCCTACCCGCTATCAGCAGTGTCGAAGAACACACTCTCCTTCCCTACATGCAGTCAGTAGTGTCGGAGAACACGCTCTCCTGCCCTACACGCAGTCAGCAGGGTCGGGGAACACACTCTCCTGCCCTACACGCAGCCAACAGTGTCGGAGAACACACTTGCCTGTTCTACACGCAGCCAGCAGTGTCGGAGAACACACTCTCCTGCCCTATACGCAGATAGCAGTGTCGGAGAACACACTCTGCTGCCTTATGCGCAGTCAGCAGTGTCGGAGAACACACTCTGCTGCCCTACACGCAGTCAGCAGTGTCGGAGAACACACTTGCCTGCCCTACACGCAGCCAGCAGTGTCGGAGAACCCGCTCTCCTGCCCTACACGGAGTCAACAGTGTCGGAGAACACACTTGCCTGCCCTACACGCAGCCAGCAGTGTCGGAGAACACACTCTCCTGCCCTATACGCAGTCAGCAGTGTCGGAGAACACACTTTGCTGCCATATGCGCAGTCAGCAGTGTCGGAGAACGCACTCTGCTGCCCTATACGCAGTCAGCAGTGTCGGAGAACACACTCCACTGCCCTACATGCAGTCAGCAGTGTCGGAGAACAGAACGCACTTTCCTACCCTACACGCAGTCGGAGAACACACTCTCCTGCCCTAAACGCAGTCAGCAGTGTCGGAGAACACACTCTCCTGCCCTACATGCAGTCAGCAGTGTCGGAGAACACACTCTCCTGCCCTACATGCAGTCAGCAGTGTCGGAGAACACACTCTCCTGCCCTACACGCAGTCAGCAATGTCGGATAACACACTCTCCTGCCCTACACGCAGTCAGCAGTGTCGGACAACACACTCTTCTGTCCTACATGCAGTCAGCAGTGTCGGAAAACACACTCTCCTGCCCTACACGCAGTCGGAGAACACACTCTCCTGCCCTACACGCAGTCAGTAATTTCGGAGAACACACTCTCCTGCCCTACAGCAGTCAAAGTGTCGGAGAACACACTCTCCTGTCCTACATGCAGTCAACAGAGGGCAACACACTCTCCTGCCCTACACGCAGTCGGAGAACACACTCTCCTGCTCTACACGCAAGCCGGAGAAACACACTCTCCTGCCCTACACGCAGTCAGCAATGTCGGAGAACACACTCTCATGCCCTACACGCAGTCAAAGTGTCGGAGAACACACTCCCCTGTCCTACATGCAGTAAACAGTGTTGGACAACACACTCTCCTGCCCTACACGCAGTCAGCAATGTCGGAGAACACACTCTCCTGCCCTACACGCAGTCAGCAGTGTCGGAGAACACACTCTCTTGCCCTACACGCAGTCAGCAGTGTCGGAGGACAGAACACACCTTCCTGTCCTACATGCAGGCAGCAGTGTCGGAGAACACACTCTCCTGCTCTTCACGCAGTCAGCAGTGTCGGAGAACACACTCTCTTGCCCTACATGCAGTCAGCAGGGTCGGGGAACACACTCTCCTGCCCTACACGCAGCCAACAGTGTCGGAGAACACACTTGCCTGTTCTACACGCAGCCAGCAGTGTCGGAGAACACACTCTCCTGCCCTATACGCAGATAGCAGTGTCGGAGAACACACTCTGCTGCCTTATGCGCAGTCAGCAGTGTCGGAGAACACACTCTGCTGCCCTACACGCAGTCAGCAGTGTCGGAGAACACACTTGCCTGCCCTACACGCAGCCAGCAGTGTCGGAGAACCCGCTCTCCTGCCCTACACGGAGTCAACAGTGTCGGAGAACACACTTGCCTGCCCTACACGCAGTCAGCAATGTCGGAGAACACACTCTCCTGCCATACACACAGTCAAAGTGTCGGAGAACACACTCTCCTGTCCTACATGCAGTCAACAGTGTCGGACAACACACTCTCCTGCCCTACACGCTGCCGGAGAACACACTCTCCTGCCCTACACGCAGTCGGAGAACACACTCTCCTGCCCTACACGCAGTCAGTAATTTCAGAGAACGCACTCTCCTGCCCTACACGCAGTCAAAGTGTCGGAGAACACACTCTCCTGTCCTACATGCAGTCAACAGTGTTGGACAACATACTCTCCTGCCCTGCACGCAGTCAGCAGTGTCGAAGAACACACTCTCTTTCCCTACATGTAGTCAGTAGTGTCGGAGAACACACTCTCCTGCCCTACACGCAGTCAGCAGGGTCGGGGAACACATTCTCCTGCCCTATACACAGTCAACAGTGTCGGAGAACACACTTTCCTGCCCTACACGCAGCCAGCAGTGTCGGAGA
>JAXIVJ010009559.1:35000-40000 GCA_036785665.1 Chirona hameri | reverse complement strand
GACACAGACACAGACACAGACACAGACACAGACCAGACACAGACACAGACACAGACACAGACACAGACACAGACACAGACACAGACACAGACACAGACACAGACACAGACACAGACACAGACACAGACACAGACACAGACACAGACACAGACACAGACACAGACACAGACACAGACACAGACACAGACACAGACACAGACACAGACACAGACACAGACACAGACACAGACACAGACACAGACACAGACACAGACACAGACACAGACACAGACACAGACACAGACACAGACACAGACACAGACACAGACACAGACACAGACACAGACACAGACACAGACACAGACACAGACACAGACACAGACACAGACACAGACACAGACACAGACACAGACACAGACACAGACACAGACACAGACACAGACACAGACACAGACACAGACACAGACACAGACACAGACACAGACACAGACACAGACACAGACACAGACACAGACACAGACACAGACACAGACACAGACACAGACACAGACACAGACACAGACACAGACACAGACACAGACACAGACACAGACACAGACACAGACACAGACACAGACACAGACACAGACACAGACACAGACACAGACACAGACACAGACACAGACACAGACACAGACACAGACACAGACACAGACACAGACACAGACACAGACACAGACACAGACACAGACACAGACACAGACACAGACACAGACACAGACACAGACACAGACACAGACACAGACACAGACACAGACACAGACACGACACAGACACAGACACAGACACAGACACAGACACAGACACAGACACAGACACAGACACAGACACAGACACAGACAACAGACACAGACACAGACACAGACACAGACACAGACACAGACACAGACACAGACACAGACACAGACACAGACACAGACACAGACACAGACACAGACACAGACACAGACACAGACACAGACACAGACACAGACACAGACACAGACACAGACACAGACACAGACACAGACACAGACACAGACACAGACACAGACACAGACACAGACACAGACACAGACACAGACACAGACACAGACACAGACACAGACACAGACACAGACACAGACACAGACACAGACACAGACACAGACACAGACACAGACACAGACACAGACACAGACACAGACACAGACACAGACACAGACACAGACACAGACACAGACACAGACACAGACACAGACACAGACACAGACACAGACACAGACACAGACACAGACACAGACACAGACACAGACACAGACACAGACACAGACACAGACACAGACACAGACACAGACACAGACACAGACACAGACACAGACACAGACACAGACACAGACACAGACACAGACACAGACACACACACACACACACACACACACACACACACACACACACACACACACACACACACACACACACACACACACACACACACACACACACATATATATATATATATATCCCACTTTCCGAGCGACGGCCCGGTGGAAATCTTCGAACTCTGAAAAACATGTAAACGTGTTTCTCATTTTTCTACGATTTTGAATAACTTTTTGTGAAGAAAATTTGAAAGAGCTCATTTTTAGGGAAATGTCTGCTCGCCAAAGTTGGGGGTGCCGCCCCCCCCCCCCCCCCCCCCCCCCACCCTGGTCCAGATGTTGGGGGGGGGGCTAAGGCAGACTGAGGGCCCCATAAGGCCGACTGAGGGCCCCTAGAGCCGACCTGAGGGGCCCTTCAGGCTGACTGAGGGCTCCTCAGGTCGACTGTCGGCCCCTCATGTCGACTGAGGGCCCCTTCAGGACGACTGAAGACCCCCTCAGGCCGACTGAGGGCCCCTTCAGGGCGCCTGAGGTCCCCATCAGGCTGACTGAGTCCCCCCCCCCCCCCCCCCTCCACGGGCCGACCGATCGTCCCTCAGATCGACCGAGGGAACGTCTGGCCAGCTAAGGGCCCCTAAGACCTCTTAGGGCCCCTTAGAAAAAAAATACAATGGCCCCTCAGCTCAAGGGGGTACCCGCGGGTGTCCAGGATACCCCCTTGGATACGCACTTGGAGAGGGCCCATTCCAGGCCTGAGAGGGCCATTCCAGGTCTGAGAGAGCCCTCGAAAGGGTTCTTCCTCCTTAGCAATAGGGTTATTTCATATCATATATATATATATATATATATATATATATATATATATATATATATATATATATCATATATCATATATCATATAGGGCATAGGGGGCCCGACAAAATCTCCCGGGTGCAGGAGCACCATTTGCCCCCCCCCCCCTGGCTACGCCTCTGGTCAGGTCACGATGACGGACGTTAGATGTGGACCCTGTATCATCTGGGACCACTTTGGAAGGATCCGGCAATAAATTCGGGACGTTATTGGATACCCCGTCCTTTGACCTAGAATATGACATTGAACAGCAAAATGAAGGTCATATTCATGATCAGCGTACCAGAATTGACCTTGGGCCGAGGTTGGGCCAAATCTGAATCCGTCGCTGAATAAGTCGCGAACTTCACGGACGTTAAACAGTTCTGGTTTACGCGTCAGCCGATTTGAAGATCTCCGGAACGGAGGATCGTAGGCGTAAAGTTCGCAGCGGTAGTAGCAATTTGATATAAGTACACTGGTAGCAATGCTTGGTTGAGATATGGCCGTTTCCACCACGGCCATGGGGTATTTTGCAGGGCTAAATATCCCATTAAAGGAAATAGTTCACCTTCGGAAATTTTTCAGAACACGATTTTATTATATTTTTTAATACAGTTTTTCTTTTTTTCTGTTTAAAAATGGTCCCTACATCGCGCCAATTCAGGACAGAAGGTTGTAAATTATTGATTTTATGGTGTGCGTTATTGGTCATCACATTTTGCATATAACAATTCCTACCGCGATATATTTTTATTCATAGTTGATAAGCGCTCCACGCTTATAATCAGCAAGCACTCGGTAACGTATTCAGTAAATCAGCCTCCCTACGCATTGTTATTTATCATGAAGGTATGCAATATGTTTCCTGCATTCTATCTTTTGCGAATATGTGCCAAACTTTTATGAACAATCAACAATCATTTTAAAAAGTGCATTGAAATCGGCAGTTTAGGTAGGCCCCGATGGCAACCTATTTAGTGTCGGCGATTTGTTTATAAGTGCCCATTCAACAACGTTGAACAGATTGACACAAAAACGCCAGATGTTGCGCTTTCCAATAGTGTAGGGAAAATACCGATCATAAATTTTCCCAAACTTCCAACTTTGAATTAGGGAATAATTGTATTTAATTCTTAAATTTAGATCACATCATTTTAATACCATAACGGTAGCCAAAGAAAGTTTGCTAACAAAATCAAAAGGTCATTATCTCCCTTTAAAGGAAATAGTTCACCTTCGGAAATTTTTCAGAACACGATTTTATTATATTTTTTAATACAGTTTCTTTTTTTCTTTTCAAAAATGGTCCTACATCGCGCCAATTCAGGACAGAAGGTCGTAAATTATTAATGTTATGGTGTGCGTTATTGGTCTGCGCATGCTCCATGGCAGTGCTGGCACTTTCAGATGGTACGGTACATCATACATGCGCCGTATTCCTTCGCCAAAAAGTCAAATATCTTCGGCTGGAGAGTCTTTTCAGCCAAGAAAAGTTGCAGATAAGGATTTCTCAACACGGGCTACAAAACTGCTATTTCAGTTCAAAACCCATGTTGAAGGTGAACTATTTCCTTTAAATACCCTACGGCGGAAATCAGTTGTCCGATGTATATACGCCCCTGGGGCCCGGAAGGCCCCAGTGAAATTAGCCCCCCCCCCCATATTGGGAGGCTGGACCCGCCAGTGCAATAACTTCAGGTCGTTTTGAGCCTCTCCGTTCTTTGACCTTAAAATTGAGTGTCAAGGTCGTTTTCCCCGAGTGAGGTTGCGAAGGGTGCGGCGGTCCCATTGATCATTGATCCCAGGAACCGAGTGACATTATTTTGGCGAGCGGACAATAACTTCGGGTCGTTTTGACCCGCCTCGTCCTGACCTTGAAAATGACCTTGCAGATGACCTTAAATGTCAAAATGAATGTAATTTTCGTGATCAGCGTGCCAAATTGTCCTGCAACCACATTTTGAAGCGAATCGCTACTCGACGCTGAATTCAAATCCGAATCCGTCGTTAACTCCACGGACATTGTCAAATAGTGTAGTGTATCGGAGCCAGCGTGGTCCTGGTTGTCTTTTTTTACCTAGGCTAAAACTGGATTTTGAAGCACGTTTGAAATCCCGTGTACCTGTTATACAATAGCACCCAGCTCAACATACCGATGTATTTTCTCAGATACTGTTATGATAATGTTCCCATTTTTCAGCACTATAATGCTCAAAATGGCCGAGCGAACTGAGCGAACCGAGCGAACCAAGGTTATTGGGTCGGATGACGTCATCCTCAGCGGGGCATTGTTTTGACGGCCGGCAGGCTGCGGGTTTTTCCGTCGCCCGCTGATGACGTCATCGGTCAGGTCGTGTCGTCTCTGTCACGGGAAACCACCAGAGGTCGTCATCACAAACATGCTACAGACGCGCACTGACTGGTGACGCGCTGTGTGGTGACATTTGTGTTGTCTGGTGTGGGTTCGTCCCACCGAGTCCTCGACGTGCAGGCGTGCGGCGTGGCGTGTGCCTTGTGCCGGTGGCGGCGTTGCCATCCGTGGCCGGCCGTGGGACGCTGGTGGCAGCGCGGGCCGATACCGGTTTGCCAGCGGGCCTGTCCCGTCCGTGTCCCGAGTCGGGCGGCGCGCTGTCCAGTGGCTGTTGGGCTCAGCCAAGGCCAGAGTGGGGAAACACACTGACTGAGAGTCACTGGGTCTGTCAGAGCCAGAGGGATGACTCGATGGCTCCAAATCTGACAACTCGGTGTTGAGATTTGGACCGCGCCTGGACGGAGATCGGTGATGAGTGGGACTTGTAGGGACGTAG
>JAXIVJ010009559.1:10000-30000 GCA_036785665.1 Chirona hameri | reverse complement strand
GTAGTCACCCACATGTGTCGGCACTGGTCTCAAACAGGGTAGGTTAGATGGGGCTGCTTAGCAAAGAAGTCTGCTAGTCAATCGGACGTGCGGTTGCAGAGATAAAGCGTCGCCACGGGCCGGGTCGGGCCGGGTCGGGTCGGGTCGGGCCGGGCCGCTCATAATCAGATTTTTCCCATACACCACGGAAGGACGAGCGCTTGGCGAAGCGCTCGCTCGTAATAAGACCTATTCAACAAACTACCTCACCAAACATGCTGTTTAAGCGTTAGGTTATATAATTTAGATATTAGTTCTTTCAAGAAAACATTTTACGAAGCTTCGCGGCTCGTGCGTCATATCTCAGACATCTTCTGGCGGTCAGACGGTAAAATAACATCAAAACGAGGCACTTAATTCAAATTATCCCGCTAATTCAGCGCGGAAGATGGTCTTAATTCTAATTCGCTATTTAAAATTAAAACTGAAGAACTGCTGTTTCCATGGGCAGACAATTCGAATTAAAACCTCAATTATAATTAGCAGCTTAATTGGAATTAACTTGAGGCCCAAGTAAACGAGGTAATTGATAACACAAATAAGTGCTTCATCACGCCTTCATGTCTTATGTATTTATGTAGATATGTTATATATGGTTCAAATTATAACTGAAGAGCAGACTCAGCAGTGCCGCATCCAACGGTACCTATCCCTAAGCAAGTTGTGAACGTTTCTTTGTTGATCGAAGTTTTAACTCTTCAAAGCTTCCTTCCTTAGGCAATGCTTCAACAATACATTGACATATCTAACAACACTTTGATCGTATGCGATCAAAGTATGTAAGTTCTCGTGATAAACGATAACGTTACCGAGGGCCTGAAAATTCAAATTGACTTGTATTATCTCCTGTTCAATAGTTATGCACAAAATAAAATATGGTAATTGGCATACCCTTAACCCGCGAGTTACTGGGGGGGGGGACAATTTTTTGCCCCCCCTCCCGTTATTTTGCAATAACTCCGAAATAAACACTGGTATCGTCACCAAACTTGCAGTACCTTCTCTCACATCAATTCTACACATGTTGGCAAAAGGAAAAATATGAGGTTATGATAGGTCAGCCAGGAATGACGTCAGAGTGACGTCATGTTCTTCGGTTTTTGTTGCAAAATAATGGTTTGCGGAAAACGCTGTCAAAGGTACGATCTTTGAGATAAGCTTAATTGTCTTAAATCAAATTAATTACAATAGACCGAACTATCAAACTGCTATCTCCGATTTTTGAGTTTTTTTTATTCAAAATTTTGAGAAATCCAAAAACATTTTTTTTAAACAAAATTTTCAAGAAAAAAAAAAACAGAATTATACAAAAAACGGAATATATGTGATCGAGACGTGTGCGGTGAATATGTGTACCAAATTTGAAGTCTATTTCTTCAAAAATGACTGAGTTATGACCTTTATATGACAGAAATCGACCACCTCTCACAGCATTACTATGCATAAAAAAACGCATTTCCATTTTTGCTTTTAACTTATATTTATATTGAACAAACAATGTTCTAAGGTCATTTTACGCGTTCTAGACGAAAAAACCCATAAACATGTGTTACAACGCCTAATGACCGTAATCTGCAGTTTGACCTCGTGACCTCGGATGACCTTGACCTGGCCCAAGGTCATAAACAGCTTAGAAAGGTACTTAGAAGTGTCAGAAACACGAATCATACCGATTTATCGACAGCTTATGCGTTTAATATCGCAATTTTGCGCGACAATTCCATCCATGGAGACCTTTTGACACGGTCAAACATTTTGTACTTGACCTGACCTGTGACGTCATCGGTGACCCCGGGGTCAACAATATTATGTTTCCCTCGATAAATTTACTAGGGCTATCGAATGCCGTTTGAATTTTTACATTCGGTCCAGTAGTTCCGGAGATCCGAGGGGGGGGGGGCAAAAAATAGCCCCCCCCCCCCCCCCAGTAAGTCGCGTTATGAAATATACCCCAGTAACTCACGGGTTAACCATGACATCGATTCCACTTTTGCGTGAGACAAACTTCAGTCAAGATGTGTATTGATGCAGTTCCTGAGTCATGTATCAATGAAAACATGCATCATGAACAACTATGCCATCAGAAGGTATTTTGCCGACCATGGCAAAACAAACCCTCCCAAACCCAAGAAAACAAATAATTACTCTTGCACAATACCCAAATGATATTCAACTGACCCTATCATTGTCTTTTTGCGCGTTGACTTTTTGCCACGTCGACTTTTTTCGATTGACTTTTAGCTATGCGACTTTTTACGATTTGACTTTTGGCGTGTTGACTTTTTGCCATGTTGACTTTTTACCTTTTCGACTTTTTACCTTTAGACTTTTTATATTTCGACTTTTTATCTATCGACTTTTTATCTTCCGACTTTTCATCTTTCGACTTTTTATCTCTCGACTTTTATCTATACGACTTTTTACTACTCGACTTTTAGCGTGTTGACTTTTTGCCATGTTGACTTTTTACCTTTTCGACTTTTTATCTTTCGACTTTTTACCCCCTGACTTTTCGTCCCTTGACTTTCCGTCCGTTTACATTTTATCTTTGGACTTTTTACCCTGGAATCGGGCCATGGGGGCACCACCGCGCCGGGGGCCAGGGGCACCACCAAAATAAAGAGAAAAAAATCCGTGCCGCTACGTGGCGCAAATCACTCAGTGTGCTTTGAACCAAGGGCACCACCGCGCCGGTGTACCAGGGGCACCACCGCGCCCGGTGAACCAAGGGCACCACCGCGCCGGTGTACCAGGGGAACCACCGTGCCGGTAGGCGGCACTGTGGGGCGAGGCGAGACACCGTGGCACCGTGCCTCCTTGAATCCAGGAGGGAAAACAATGGTCTGGTGCCGCCATGGAATCACAAGCATTGGTCGCTGGCAGGGGCGGCGCCACCAATTTTTTATAGGGGTGACGGATCCAATTTTTTTTAAATAGTAGAAAATCGAGTTTTGATGCAAATATCAAATACAAAACGTCAACAGAACGGACATGATAGTCTCTTAACCCGCGCCGTGCCGGGCGAGGGGGGGGGCATTTAGACGGCCCCCTCCCCTAAGGTTTTTCGAGGATAGCGAAAAACGGCGGCGCGCAGCGCCGCTGTTTTTGGTACAGCTGTTCGGGCATCAATTGCGCACATTATGTTTTTAAAAAAATACCTTGGGTCATCTCAGGTCAGGTCACCAGACCAGGTCACGTGACCCTATCTCCAAAAAATGTTTCTGGTTGTACCACAGCCACAGTTTTTAGCCTATCGATTTCGAACTTACATGATTTCATAAGGGCAATAGTACCTACAATACGTTTATCTCGGATTTTTTTTGTATATCGTTGACCTAAGGTCTGGTCAATTTCGTGACCTCCCCATTATAAGTCAATGGGAAAATAATCAAATGCTTCCTATTCTGAGGATATGAATTATATCAGCCCAATTCCTTCTGGATCATGTTATCATAGGCCATTCTTGAAGTTCCAGCTGCAATTTTTGTTCAGTGACCCCTACAGGGTCAGATGAGGTCACCCGAGGTCACCAACACTTTGTCAATAACTATCGACAAAATCAAGATAGAGAAGTGAAACTGGCAGCAATGTGTTTGTCTCGTCGAGGCACGTCTCCTAATGTGCAACATGACCTAATTGGGTCAGCACTTGACCTTGACCTGAGGTCAAATTTATAAGTTGACCTAACCTGGTCATCATGCATATGATACGAAGCGCCTTGACGATACAAACACGATGAAGTCAAAATTATTGTCCTATCTTTGTTAGGTAAACATATATTGTATCAAATAAAAATATATAAAAAGAGTTAGGTAAATATATATATATATATATATATATATATATATATATATATATATATATATATATATATATATGAAAACTGTTTTTCTAAAAAATAGCCTTTTTGACTTTTGATGAGCTCTGGAGCCTAAACTATTGACCTGAGCTAAAATCCATGGCGATTACATTTTTCAAGAGCTTTCCATTTCTTTTTTCCGTTTGTTCCTAGCTGATCAGGGTTCCTGTGATATCTGGGGATTTCTGGAGCGAAGTCCTAAAACTTGTAAATCTGACCCTTGATGACATCTGGTGACCTCAATATTGACCTAAAAAAGTGCCTGAAGTAGTTTCAAAATGCATTTTGATGAGCTTGAGTGTTTTCGGTTTTTGTCTACGTTTCATGGGAGCCGAGTTAGAGGGGGCGGGGCGTCGAAACGCCCCCCCCCCCCCCGGCACGGCGAAAGTGGCGCCGAGCACCGGCACGACGCGGGTTAACAATGGCTATCTCAGATTTGCAAAATTGTGTCTTTTTGACCCAAAAAAATAAGCAAACTTATTTTTTTATTCGGATAAATGTCCACAAAATCAAAACATTTGAATATATTAAACAAAAACGGAATATATATATATATGGGAGAAATAAGTATGGACGATACCCAAACAAAATTTCAAGTTAATGTCTTTATTTTTGACTGACTTATAGCTCCCTAAGTATAAGTAACTCATGACGTCATTTTTAGAAGTTACGTTTTGTTTGTCTTTTATTGACCAGATACAGACATATAATCGCCACCGTTGTATTTCGGAGACCAAATTGGTCTAGAAACATGCCTTTTTGATTTATATTAATAAATTTCACATTTTGACCTTTTGTGACCTAATCTTGACCTGAGGGCCATTATATGGGGTGAGGTTGTGACAATGGCTGCTACTATATAATTATACGTGTAAAATAACCCCAAAAATGTGCCGCATGGCTTTCGTAGACCTCTTGCTAATAGTGACCTTTTGTGACCTGACCTTGATCTTTGCTTACAATTTCACTTTTGCTTATGCGGGAGATGCATTTGCCTTTGAGAGCACTTTGTGCGATAATAGGTTGAAACACACTGTACACATCGTACACATGTTTTCTTGAACACGGCTACTGAATGTCAAGTGATATTGATGCCTGGCATTTTACCTGGCATGATAAGATTAATGTTTTAGGGCCTCGAAACACTCAGTATTAGTGCTTCATTAACCCGTGCCCCGCTGGGGTATTCAGCCGAACACGGGGGGGGCAGATTCTGCCCCCTCGTTTTCTTCCGAACCAATAACCGCAGCGAGACGCGCAAGGAGGCAATCGAAAGCATAAGCGTTTTTTTAATAAACAATAAGGTCACATCAGGTCACAAGTCAGGTCACAAGTCAGGTCAAAGGTCAAAATTAAAGTGTTTGAGTTTTTGGGCCATACTTTCCATCCAAAGCCTTATATTGCGACTATGATCGGTCAAACACATTGTACAGTGTACATACCATCCACACGTTAGATTGAAAACGCATAATTGTCGGCATGACAGAGTAGTCCATGGTCTCAGGATCGTCATATTTGTAGGTATGCAATGTCACCAAATTGTATTGAGCTTCAACATGGAAAACATTGGCGACACATGAAGGAAATTATATACACGGAGTACATTTTTTCCAGCGAAAGGTTGCTGGGATAGGGGGTACTGTACCTTGCTATCTGAAGATAGGGGGACGCGTTCCCCGCGTCCCCCCCCCCTGGTGGCGCCGCCCCTGGTCGCTGGCGAGAAGGAAAAAAACGCGAAATGATGCTAAATTATGCCAAAAAAAATGTCCCTTCATGCCTCCTGTCCCTTGGGCTATGAAGGGGCACCAACGTGCCTTTATACCAGAGGCAACAACGTATCGGACTCGAGGGGCCCTGATGGTCCCCTTGGGCTGATAATATAGATTATAGAACCTTTCTATTTGTTGTAGGACCTAGTTATCCAGACAAAAGCAAAAATAAAGCAAAAAATCTCGCTACGCGGCGCAAATAAATCAGTGTTCTTTTCCACTTCCAGTACAAAAGGGTATACTATAGAATGTACACACTGGCGGCCGCATGGGGAGGGACATGGGGCCATCGCCCCACCTTTGGCCTTAAATGGGGGAGGGGCAACATGTCTTTTGACCCCACCTTTTGCTCTAGACATATTTCCTCGTTTTGACCCTGCATGCTGGTTCCAATAGCACAAATTAGTTCTCCAACCCGCTCAAAACCTCAAATTTTGTGCCGCTTCGCGGCGCAATAATAGTTTATCGCATGCATACGATTTACTGCTTGTAAAAAAACGGCTTCCGCCCCCCTCAGAAGCATTTTTCAAACATGTTTGTTTTTCCACCAAAAATTGCATGACAAGACGTCATTAAAACGTTATTATCTCCCAGAATACTACATTACTTTCATTGATTTTTTAAAGACGTAGAATTGATGCAGTATAAGGTACTGCAAATTTCACGTTGATATCTATCAGTTTTAAAGTTATTGATAAAATCAGGGAGGGGGCAGATTCTGCCCCCCCCCTCCCCCAGCGGGGCGCGTGCCACCGGGGCTGCTTGAATTGCATCAGGTGCGCTGTTTTGTCTATCATTGAAAGCAAGGGATACATACAAACTTCAAATTCAATCACTTGAGAAAAATACTTCCGTTTTCATGAAGTTCTCTCCTAAGATCGTTGTTTTTCATGTTCAGTGCAAGGAACGCGCAGGGGGTGCATACTTGTATTGCATGCTCCCCCTCCCCACAGATTCCTTGGGGGATTTGCCCCTGATGTCCGCTCCCTGGATCCACCAGTGGGGGCGGATACCCTCCCCCTGAGGTTTTTTGGAAATAGCGGAAAACGACGCCATTTCGCGCCGCCATTTTTGGTACTGCAACTGTTGCCTTTCAATTGCCCAAATCCTGTTAATTTGTTTACCTCGCGTCTCCTCAGGTCACGTCACTAAGTCAAGTCTAGTGATCCCACCTCCAAAAATGTAAGGTCGTGCCGCAGCCACATTGTTTGAACGATCAGTTAGATACTCACAGGATTTAATCAGGTCATAACCACCTACAATTCTGCTATTTCGGATGATTTTTATATCGGTGACCTAAGGTGAAGTCTATTTTGTGACCTCCCAATTATAAGTAATTGGAGAAACATGCAAATGCATATAAATCCACAGGAAATGGCTAAATTTGCCCAATTTTCATCAGAGTCCCGCATCTTTTGCAAAATACTTTAAAAAAAAATCAAAGATGCAGTGGCGGATCTACGGTTAGGCAACATGGGCAATTGCCCTCCCCCCACCAAAAAAAAAACGCCTGAAATTGGCGCAAGATTGACACATTTCCTAATATAGAAGAAAATCTAAGCAACTTTTACTAAGGAGAGTTAGCTTTACATCAGCTATCATATTTTGTTTGGGTATCGCAAGCCAAATCCGATGCGTTTTCAGAATTGTGTGAGACTTTTTGGAATTCCCCCCCCCCCCCCACCACCCGTTCTGGATCCGCCAATGCGGTATCCATGTGGTATTTGTATCCTGTGACCTCCACGAGGTAAAATCTATTCACCCTGAGGTAATTCGTCATTTTTCTTCCATAACTTTGTACCGAACCAGTAAGGCGCAGTAGTTGGCGATGAACGAGCGAACGCAAAGGAAATGTATGGTGCATTTCAACTCGATCAGGGAAGTAGTTTCTGAGATACAAGTACGTGGTGCACACGTGCGCACGTGCAGAAGCACCCCATTCCTGACTTGTAGGAAAGTGGCGGCTGAGAGATCCCTAACCAGACAGCATAATTGAACACAATCGGCTCAGCAGTTGCTCCCACCCAGTCCAAATGGTGTGGCGACGTTCCTGATCCAACAACCCCCCCATCTCCCCACTCTACCGCTAATGAGCAATTGTTCAAAGGATATTGAAATTCGAGATATTCCGGAAATAATTTAAAGATACTTATTTTAGCTGGGAAATACTAAAACTTAGGAATTTCGTGACATTTGCATTGGATTTGTATACATTTATCCACTGGCGGATCCAGGGGGCGGCGTCAGGGGCAAATGCCCCCCCCCCCCCCAACAGGAATCTGGGGGGGGGGGGCATTCAATACAAGTATCCCCTTCCCCCGCGCGCGTTCCCAATTGATCTTAAAATCGTAAAAATTGTCTTTGCAGCAGTCAAAATCCAGCTATCCACAGTAAAAAAACGGGAAATTTCGCGCCGCTTCGCGGCATTACACAACTTTCGCAATTGCTTATACAAATTTAGAAAATGGGAAAATCAATTATATTAAGTCTCTGGCAGAGGCTCTCCTTGGCGGTAATTGCTGACACTGGCGGGATCCAGGGGGGGGGGGGCATTAGGGGCAAATCCCCCCCCCCCCCACACACACACACAGGAATATGGGAGGGGCATTCAATACAAGTATGCCCCGCGCGTTCCCTACACTGAACGTGAAAAACAATGATCTTATGAGAAAACTTATGCAAAAGGAAGTTTTGTTATCGAATTATTTAATTTGAAGTTTGTATGTATCCCTTTCTTTCAATGATAGACCAAACAGCGCTCCTGATGCAATTCAAGCAGCCCCTGTGACACTTAACCCGCGCCCCGCTGGGGGGGGGGGGGGGAGCAGAATCTCCCCCTCCCGGATTTTCTCAATAACTTGAAAACTATGATAGATATCAGCGTCAAACTTTCAGTACCTTATGCTGCATCAAGTCTACGTCTTCTCACCAAAGTTCAATGAAATTGATGTATTGTGGGAGATAATGACGTTTTAACCCTCTCCCTACGGGAGTTTTTTCACCTTCGCCCTACGGGGGGGGGGGGCCTGACAGGCCCCCCCCTGTTAACTTCCCAACCAAGCAACTTAGAGCAATGCGGTAAGAACCAGCATGTTGCCTGTCATGAGAGGAATCTAACAGTATGCGATTTGTAGGTTTCAAGGCAACGGGTGAACTTCCAGGTCAAGTGAATGACCTCGGATTTACCACGTCCAGAACAGCGATTTTGCTCTTCAGAAAACCTCAAAATTAGAAATTGATAAATGTAAATAAAAAGGCATGTTCCTAGACCAGTTTTAGCTCAGAAATACAAAAAAGTAATTATTTGTTCGTATCTTGTCCAAAAATGTCAAAAAAAGTTATTTAAAAAAAATGACGTCATCAGTTTCTTACACTTAGGAAGCCATCACTCAGTCAATAATGGAGATATTGCTTTGAAATTTGGTATGAGTATTGTCAATACTCAGTTCTCTCACATATAATCCGGTTTTTCTAATATCTTTGAAAAAAATTATTTTGTGGGGATTTAAAAAAAAAAAAAATAGGGGTCAAAAACCCAAGATTTTGAAAATCCGAGATTGCCATTTTAAAGAAAATGTCATCTTGTATCTTTGATGAATTGAGTTTGCAATTTTCTTTAAAACTCTGTTTTCTACCATTTTTCAAATATTTCTCATTTTTTACCAACATGACGTCATCAAAACATTATTATCTCCCAAAACGCTTAACCAATTTCAAATACATTTTTACAACCTACGTATAATTGTTGTAAACTCAGCTACCAAACAAATCAGCAAGATGCACCCCATGTGTCAAAAGTTATTCAAGAAAAACCTCAGGGGGGTGGGGTTGTCAGCCCCCCCCCCCGTAGGGCGAGGGTTAATCACGTCATATCATGCTATTTTTGGTGGAAATACGATAAATGTTTGAACAATCGTAAACAAATAGAGTTTTGAAGCAAATTTCAAACAAAAACGTCAAAAGAAAGGAAATGACATTCTCTTCAAAATGGCTATCTCGGATTGTCAAAATGTTGTGTTTTTGACCTCCAAAAAATAAGATATTTTTTTTAGGAAAAAAAGAAAGCCACATTTAAAAAAAGTGAATTTCTAAGGTCGAATACCAAAATGAGGTGACCGATCCAAATCCGCGGAGGAAAACAATGGGGGTTCCTTTTTGCCACAAAAAGATGCCCCCCCCCCCCCCCACGGAGAGGCTGGATCCGCCAGTGCATTTATCACCAGGTAAGCACATTTTATTTTAATCGAATACCTATCAAGCGAAAAATGACATGGAAATACTTAAATCAGAGTGGGCAACATTTCGTGACTGGGGTACAAAACGGCTCACTGGGGGCATTTGCCCCCCCCCCACAGTTAATATGTTAAAATAGGCCCTGACCTAGGCCAGGCACGCAAATAGGCCAGGCACGCAGGATTTGTATCAAGGGGGGGGGGACGTGGGTAGTAGAATCAAATTTCGCTCCTCATACATATGTTGTTGACCGGGGAGGGGGGGGGGGTTCGGGTCGTCAAATAATCTCATTTTATCTAGTGTAAATTTGTTTTGCTCATGGGGCATGGCTCCGTGGCCCCCGCCCCCTTGGCTACGTCCCTGACCTAGGCTGATACTATAGGGATCACTGACCAAAACTTGCACCTAGGTCATGAAGAATGGCCTATGATAACATGATCCAGAAGGAATTGGACTGATGTCGTGCGTATCCTCGGAATAGGAAACATTTGAATATTTCCCTATTGACTTATAATGGGGAGATCATGAATTTGACCCTACCTTAGGTTACTGATGACCTGGTCTGGTTACCTGACCTGAGATGACCTGAGGTTAATCATTTCACATAATGTCGGTAATTGATGCCCAAACAGCTGTGCCAAAAAAGGTGACTCTGCGCATTGCCGTTTTTCCGCTACCTTCAACAAACCTTAGGGGTGTCTAAACAACCCCCCCCCCCGGGACGGCGCGGGCTAATGTAATTCTTAAATATAAATGCATTGCTTTTACCCGGCACAAACGAAATATTATATACTGGACTGGGTTATCTACATCAGCGTATTGCTGTGCCGGTCTGGACTGTGTGTCGGTTTTATCGAGAAGTTGCACTTGAGCCGGTCCACTGGCGGATCCGGGGGAGGGGGGGGCATCAGGGACAAATGCCCCCCTTCCCACCACGGGAATATGGGTGAGGGGGGATTCAATACAAGTATGCCCCCGCGCGTTCCCTGCACTGGACGTGAAAAACAATTATCTTAGGAGAAAACTTCATGAAAACGGAAGTTTTGTTCTCGAGTGATTGAATTTGAAGTTTTTATGTATCCCTTTCTTTCAATGATAGACAAAACAGCGCACCTGATGCAATGCAGACAAGGCAGACAGACAGACAGACAGACAGACAGACAGACAGACAGACAGACAGACAGCCAGACAGCCAGACAGCCAGACAGCCAGACAGCCAGACAGCCAGACAGCCAGACAGCCAGCCAGACAGACAGCCAGCCAGCCAGCCAGCCAGCCAGACAGCCAGCCAGCCAGCCAGCCAGCCAGCCAGCCAGCCAGCCAGCCAGCCAGCCAGCCAGCCAGCCAGCCAGCCAGCCAGCCAGCCAGCCAGCCAGCCAGCCAGCCAGCCAGCCAGCCAGCCAGCCAGCCAGCCAGCCAGACAGCCAGACAGACAGACAGACAGGCAGACAGGCAGACAGGCAGACAGGCAGCCAGGCAGCCAGACAGACAGACAGACAGACGTTTATCAAATAGTAATATAGATTACGACCAAAGCATATATTCGTATAATACGAATATTACTGGACGCGCCGCCACTGGCTCCCAGTGGAGTCAAGTTGTACGAGACGAATGTTAGGTGACTGTGGCATTATTTTTTTCTCTCCAAATATACTATGCTACCATTGACTATGCCTCACTTATTAAATGATGTTTGAAAGTTGGAGATATAAATCATGCTGAGAGTCATTGTGACAGACAGACAGGCAGACAGGCAGGCTTTACGTTTTGTGTTCGTGTTCGTGACAGTCGTGACACTTTTTGCACCTCTGGCACTCACGAACCTCGACTTCCCTCTTGGTCAATTATTTATCAGCATCAGCTGTCTTGACTGTACAAATTATATATTTTAGAGCCATCCGCGGCACTTTAAATGATAGAAAGGGTACGACTGCTATTGCAAATACCTACAGCAAACGTTGTCAATTAAAACAAATGCTGAAATAGGGGCACCCTCAAAATATAGTGGACCAAATCCGTTGAGTTTTCAGACTTGGGTATAGGTAGGGGACCACTGGAATTGATGACCCTCCCCCCCCCCCCCCCCCCGCCCCACCTTGAAGATTGTCTGGATCCGCCCCTGCTTGAGGGGCGCCACCCGATCGACAGGGCCGCCACCAATATATATATATATATATATATTTTATTTTTATTTTTTTTTAGCGACATTTTATCCCCCCATTCTCGAACCCTAGATCCGCCAGTGTTTAATGCCAATATAACTAGGTCGCAATTGTAATGTATTTCCCAATATGCTTTTTGTCATGTGATTTCAGACAAAAGTCCGTCCATTCGATAGCGTAGTACTTTCACAGCACAGCACAGCCTACAAGATGCAACCAGCGTGCTTATTTACGCTTACGCAAACAACCATTTCCTTTTCCAAGTACCTATCACACTGCAGTGGCCACCTAACAACCAACCCGAAATTATAACTATACGATACCTCACCACAAGACAACGGTATTTTAACATCACAGAGCCTTGGTCTGGAGAGGCCGTACCAGAGCGTCTGGAGGCGCTTTATGTGTCTCCGAGGGTGGCGACGCCTCCTGATCACTTTTTGCGCGGGTCCACGATGTAGGCAGTGAACAGCGGCTGGCCCAGCTTCACGTCCACCAGCGAGCACACGAACGGCCTGTTGAAGCGCAGGGAGAACGGTCGCGGCCCGAGGCTGGTCGGCACGATGGCGAATCCGGCGGCGCCCGCGGCCGAGGTGCCGTCCTCATCCGTCTGCATCACGGCCTTGTGCACGAGTTGATCCACTTTGAGCGCGTCACGGAGGCCCATGCCACCCTTGAACATCATTTGTATGCCCATGAGTTGGAGGAGGTCCACGTATGTGTGCTTCTTGGAGACGAGGTCGAACTGGGGAATACGGACTTGTGTGTAGCGCTCCGGGGCTCTGGCAAGGTCTATGTAGTGCTGCTGGTAGAGCAGCTCTCTGATGTCTGCGCCCTTCTTCTTCGCGATGAAGCAGTAGAGGCGGATGGCCGGGTTCCGGTAAGCCATCGAGACTCCCTGCACGCCATCCGAGCTGTCCAGCACGGGCATGTGATCCTCGTTGATCAGAGTCGGCACCGTCACGTTGTTTCTCTCACCGACCGGTAGGAACTTGTCGTTCACCGCCGTCAGACGTGTCACCCACTGGTCACCGAACACCAGCGTTGAAGTGAACACCAGCTGCGTGTTGGACGCCAGGGAACCAAACAGGTCCCGGATCTTGCCATCGGTGGCGCGCTCCACGGCTGAGTTGATGCTCTTCACCGTGTTGGGGTTGTGGAAGTCGACTGCCTCGCCGCGGCGGCGCAGGAGCGAGTCGATCGAGGCGCACTGGTCGCGTTTGGTGCGCGTTGGACACCCGTCGAAGGCGCCGAGTTGATAGTAGCCTGTCAGCGTGCCGTTGAGTGTCGACAGGCGCTCGGCTTCGTTCAGAAGCGCCTCGCTCAGCTCCTTGGGTTCCTTCGAGCCGAGCACGTCCCGAATCTCGCGGCGAACCGCATCATTACCGAGCTGGTAGGCAGCGCTCACCACCTGGAACAGACAGTAGGTGCACACCACTTCATTGCGGCCGGTGAACGCGGTGGAGATGACGCGGTCGTTGAGCCGGTGCAGGGCCGGGTTGTCGGCGATGACGTCCGCCTGGCCGGCGGCGGCGGCGATGCCTGTCAGCAGTAGCAGCAGCAGCAGCGGTGCAGTGCTCACTCGGCGAGACATGGCGGCAGACTGCGGTGCACGGCGGCGGCGGCGGACGGCCAGGCGTCGTTAGCACTGCAGCTAATGCCGGAATTTCTCTGACGTCAGAGCGGGAGTCTTCCAGCGAGAATCGGACTGTCGGGCTACCGGCACCGAGCGCGTGCGCCCGCTGGCGAAGGGAAGAAGGGGGCGAAGCGTAGTAGGTGTGTCAGCAAATCCAGGGAGAACCCACTCCAAACAGGTTACTTGGAGTGTGGGGCAGAGCCTGCTTAAAGGGGAATGTTTCACCTTTCTGAAAGTTGTCAAATATACGCTGGTTGTAGTCGAAAATACGAAATAAGTGCTGCTGAAAGCGATGGCGATATTTTTTTATCGCGAAAAGTCACTTAACTCTATACAAATTAAAGTTTTAAATTTGGGATGGTGACGTCATTATTGAGCAATATACCGCCGCTGATTGGCTGACAAAGTGGCTGTCAGCCAATCAGCGGCGGGACCCCATTTTGCAAATGATAAATTAAATTGCTTAAAAACGGCTAAGTTTTTGGGAAAATGACCTATAGCCATTATCTTGCCAAAGATAATGGCTATCTCAGTTCAAAACCAATACAAAGGTGAAACATTCCCTTTAATTGTGTGTCTACTGACATCGTTTATTTGGGGTTTTTGACACTGGTTTATAGAAGATAGTTTCTGAATCGAGCCATGCCTTTCATTTCTCCAGATTCACACTAGTTGCTGATATATTCCAAAGACCCTAGGAACCAGGGGCGTAACCACGAGCTCAAAGTTACTGGGTACACTGGCTGACCACAAATGCTTACTTAGTCATGTCCTAAAAATACCCCCCCCCCCAAAAAAAAAAAAAAACGAATTTGAGCCACTTCAATTTCTAGTGCTGAGTTTGTTTACGTTTTCTATTTAACTTTTATTAATTTTAACTATATTTTATACATCTGCATCATTGGGAACTGATGGGCTGTCACGTCTCCCTAATGCCGATGGCACAGCCTACATCAAAGCTGTATATTGTAGCTGCGCCCATACCGGGCGCCCCGGCTCCAGCGGCAGCAGTGACGCTTAAAGGGGCGCACGTCAAGAAATGTACTGACAAAATTGGCGTCGGGGGCGACATCACACGGTAGTTATTTGTACGGGCGCTTATTGTCCGGTTTAGAGGGCACCGGTTCCGCTCCCTGGGGTGGAATTTGCCTCTATAGGGGCGCCTAATGAGGGCGACTTTCCTGTCACTGGGGCGCGATTTACTTCTAGAAATGTTCATGGCCTAATGCCCAAGGGCGCCTGTACTGAGGGGAGGGGGGGGGGGGGGCAAATTGCATCTTAAAGGGAAATATTCATCTTGTTCCACAAAAATGGAGTTATTACTTGAAATCGATAGACGAGATCAAAATATATTGTAAATTGATCACATTTTGCATATAAATATTCCTACCGAAAGATATTTCAAGTTATAGTTGATAAGCGATCCACGCTTATAACGGTCGGTACTCAGCAAGTACTCGAAAACGAATTCAGTAAATTAGTCTCCCTCCGCATTGTTATTTATCATGAAGGTATGCAATATGTTTCCTGCACTCTATATTTTGCGAATATATGCAAAACTTTTATGAACAACCAACAAGCATTTGAAAAAGTGCATTGAAATCGGCAGTTTAGCTTGGCCTCGGACGGCGACCTATTTAGTGTAATAAATGTATATCGCATCATTGTTATACCATAACGGAAGCCTAAGAAATTGTTGCAAAAAATCTTACTTAGTCTACGTATCTACGTATCTACGTATCTCCGTATTACGTATCTACGCATCTACGCATCTACGCATCTACGCATCTACGCATCTGCGCATCTGCGCATCTGCGCATCTGCGCATATGCGCATATGCGCATATGCGCATATGCGCATATGCGCATATGCGCATATGCGCATATGCGCCTATGCGCCTATGCGCCTATGCGCCTATGCGCCTATGCGCCTATGCGCCTATGCGCCTATGCGCCTATGCGCCTATGCGCCTATGCGCCTATGCGCCTATGCGCCTATGCGCCTATGCGCCTATGCGCCTATGCGCGTATGCGCGTATGCGCGTATGCGCGTATGCGCGTATGCGCGTATGCGCGTATGCGCGTATGTGCGCGTATGTGCGCGTATGTGCGCGTATGTGCGCGTATGCACGTATGCGCGTATGTGCGCGTATGTGCGCGTATGTGCGCGTATGTGCGCGTATGTGCGCGTATGTGCGCGTATGTGCGCGTATGTGCGCGTATGTGCGCGTATGTGCGCGTATGTGCGCGTATGTGCGCGTATGTGCGCGTATGTGCGCGTATGTGCGCGTATGTGCGCGTATGTGCGCGTATGTGCGCGTATGTGCGCGTATGTGCGCGTATGTGCGCGTATGTGCGCGTATGTGCGCGTATGTGCGCGTATGTGCGCGTATGTGCGCGTATGTGCGCGTATGTGCGCGTATGTGCGCGTATGTGCGCGTATGTGCGCGTATGTGCGCGTATGTGCGCGTATGTGCGCGTATGTGCGCGTATGTGCGCGTATGTGCGCGTATGTGCGCGTATGTGCGCGTATGTGCGCGTATGTGCGCGTATGTGCGCGTATGTGCGCGTATGTGCGCGTATGTGCGCGTATGTGCGCGTATGTGCGCGTATGTGCGCGTATGTGCGCGTATGTGCGCGTATGTGCGCGTATGTGCGCGTATGTGCGCGTATGTGCGCGTATGTGCGCGTATGTGCGCGTATGTGCGCGTATGTGCGCGTATGTGCGCGTATGTGCGCGTATGTGCGCGTATGTGCGCGTATGTGCGCGTATGTGCGCGTATGTGCGCGTATGTGCGCGTATGTGCGCGTATGTGCGCGTATGTGCGCGTATGTGCGCGTATGTGCGCGTATGTGCGCGTATGTGCGCGTATGTGCGCGTATGTGCGCGTATGTGCGCGTATGTGCGCGTATGTGCGCGTATGTGCGCGTATGTGCGCGTATGTGCGCGTATGTGCGCGTATGTGCGCGTATGTGCGCGTATGTGCGCGTATGTGCGCGTATGTGCGCGTATGTGCGCGTATGTGCGCGTATGTGCGCGTATGTGCGCGTATGTGCGCGTATGTGCGCGTATGTGCGCGTATGTGCGCGTATGTGCGCGTATGTGCGCGTATGTGCGCGTATGTGCGCGTATGTGCGCGTATGTGCGCGTATGTGCGCGTATGTGCGCGTATGTGCGCGTATGTGCGCGTATGTGCGCGTATGTGCGCGTATGTGCGCGTATGTGCGCGTATGTGCGCGTATGTGCGCGTATGTGCGCGTATGTGCGCGTATGTGCGCGTATGTGCGCGTATGTGCGCGTATGTGCGCGTATGTGCGCGTATGTGCGCGTATGTGCGCGTATGTGCGCGTATGTGCGCGTATGTGCGCGTATGTGCGCGTATGTGCGCGTATGTGCGCGTATGTGCGCGTATGTGCGCGTATGTGCGCGTATGTGCGCGTATGTGCGCGTATGTGCGCGTATGTGCGCGTATGTGCGCGTATGTGCGCGTATGTGCGCGTATGTGCGCGTATGTGCGCGTATGTGCGCGTATGTGCGCGTATGTGCGCGTATGTGCGCGTATGTGCGCGTATGTGCGCGTATGTGCGCGTATGTGCGCGTATGTGCGCGTATGTGCGCGTATGTGCGCGTATGTGCGCGTATGTGCGCGTATGTGCGCGTATGTGCGCGTATGTGCGCGTATGTGCGCGTATGTGCGCGTATGTGCGCGTATGTGCGCGTATGTGCACGTATGCACGTATGCACGTATGCACGTATGCACGTATGCACGTATGCACGTATGCACGTATGCACGTATGCACGTATGCACGTATGCACGTATGCACGTATGCACGTATGCACGTATGCACGTATGCACGTATGCACGTATGCACGTATGCACGTATGCACGTATGCACGTATGCACGTATGCACGTATGCACGTATGCACGTATGCACGTATGCACGTATGCACGTATGCACGTATGCACGTATGCACGTATGCACGTATGCACGTATGCACGTATGCACGTATGCACGTATGCACGTATGCACGTATGCACGTATGCACGTATGCACGTATGCACGTATGCACGTATGCACGTATGCACGTATGCACGTATGCACGTATGCACGTATGCACGTATGCACGTATGCACGTATGCACGTATGCACGTATGCACGTATGCACGTATGCACGTATGCACGTATGCACGTATGCACGTATGCACGTATGCACGTATGCACGTATGCACGTATGCACGTATGCACGTATGCACGTATGCACGTATGCACGTATGCACGTATGCACGTATGCACGTATGCACGTATGCACGTATGCACGTATGCACGTATGCACGTATGCACGTATGCACGTATGCACGTATGCACGTATGCACGTATGCACGTATGCACGTATGCACGTATGCACGTATGCACGTATGCACGTATGCACGTATGCACGTATGCACGTATGCACGTATGCACGTATGCACGTATGCACGTATGCACGTATGCACGTATGCACGTATGCACGTATGCACGTATGCACGTATGCACGTATGCACGTATGCACGTATGCACGTATGCACGTATGCACGTATGCACGTATGCACGTATGCACGTATGCACGTATGCACGTATGCACGTATGCACGTATGCACGTATGCACGTATGCACGTATGCACGTATGCACGTATGCACGTATGCACGTATGCACGTATGCACGTATGCACGTATGCACGTATGCACGTATGCACGTATGCACGTATGCACGTATGCACGTATGCACGTATGCACGTATGCACGTATGCACGTATGCACGTATGCACGTATGCACGTATGCACGTATGCACGTATGCACGTATGCACGTATGCACGTATGCACGTATGCACGTATGCACGTATGCACGTATGCACGTATGCACGTATGCACGTATGCACGTATGCACGTATGCACGTATGCACGTATGCACGTATGCACGTATGCACGTATGCACGTATGCACGTATGCACGTATGCACGTATGCACGTATGCACGTATGCACGTATGCACGTATGCACGTATGCACGTATGCACGTATGCACGTATGCACGTATGCACGTATGCACGTATGCACGTATGCACGTATGCACGTATGCACGTATGCACGTATGCACGTATGCACGTATGCACGTATGCACGTATGCACGTATGCACGTATGCACGTATGCACGTATGCACGTATGCACGTATGCACGTATGCACGTATGCACGTATGCACGTATGCACGTATGCACGTATGCACGTATGCACGTATGCACGTATGCACGTATGCACGTATGCACGTATGCACGTATGCACGTATGCACGTATGCACGTATGCACGTATGCACGTATGCACGTATGCACGTATGCACGTATGCACGTATGCACGTATGCACGTATGCACGTATGCACGTATGCACGTATGCACGTATGCACGTATGCACGTATGCACGTATGCACGTATGCACGTATGCACGTATGCACGTATGCACGTATGCACGTATGCACGTATGCACGTATGCACGTATGCACGTATGCACGTATGCACGTATGCACGTATGCACGTATGCACGTATGCACGTATGCACGTATGCACGTATGCACGTATGCACGTATGCACGTATGCACGTATGCACGTATGCACGTATGCACGTATGCACGTATGCACGTATGCACGTATGCACGTATGCACGTATGCACGTATGCACGTATGCACGTATGCACGTATGCACGTATGCACGTATGCACGTATGCACGTATGCACGTATGCACGTATGCACGTATGCACGTATGCACGTATGCACGTATGCACGTATGCACGTATGCACGTATGCACGTATGCACGTATGCACGTATGCACGTATGCACGTATGCACGTATGCACGTATGCACGTATGCACGTATGCACGTATGCACGTATGCACGTATGCACGTATGCACGTATGCACGTATGCACGTATGCACGTATGCACGTATGCACGTATGCACGTATGCACGTATGCACGTATGCACGTATGCACGTATGCACGTATGCACGTATGCACGTATGCACGTATGCACGTATGCACGTATGCACGTATGCACGTATGCACGTATGCACGTATGCACGTATGCACGTATGCACGTATGCACGTATGCACGTATGCACGTATGCACGTATGCACGTATGCACGTATGCACGTATGCACGTATGCACGTATGCACGTATGCACGTATGCACGTATGCACGTATGCACGTATGCACGTATGCACGTATGCACGTATGCACGTATGCACGTATGCACGTATGCACGTATGC